>JAMQMW010000155.1:0-46513 GCA_024115155.1 Thelonectria blattea
GGGGGGGGGGGTTAATCGGCTCACAAGATATAACCCGTTGGGTTCCAGGTACGAGTACGGCATGCTGTGCAGCAGGTGCAGCATCTGGCGACACACGTCCTCGCGTTCGGCCCAGCTGGCTTTCTGGGCTGAGAGGGCTGCCTCGCGCTCTGCCGGGGAGGCGGCGCGCTGGGCGATTTCCTGGAGGAGAGCGTCGATGCGGTCGAGGAGGGAGCTCTGGATCCAGAGGTGCGTGCCGTGCAGGTTTGCCCGCATGATCTCGACTTGCCCCGGGAGGGCTTTTGCGTTTGCGTCGTCGGTGGGCGAAGCCCTGGGGAGAGGAGGCGTCCAGTCTTGGCGGGGGGGGAACCCGTCGAGGAGGTGGGATGGTTTCTTTGGCGGAGATGAGGATGAAGAAGGGGATAGGGAGGTGGACGAGGGTCCGTCGGGAGTGGCCCATTGGCGCATCGGGCCGGGAACGTCGTCGAGCATGTAGCGCATTTCCTGGAGGAGCTGGCGCAGACGGGCGAGGCGTTCCTCGGGCGTGTGTCGGCGAGCCCAGTCGCAGTTTCCGGGGGAGAGGGCGAGTTCGGCGCTCTTGTAGAAGACGCGAGAGTGCAGGTTGAAGCCCGAGGTCAGCGTGAAGGGGGATCTCGGGGGTCTGGAGGTGGTTGGTGGAGGGGAGGAGGAAGACGAGCTGGAAGAATGGGGATGGTGAGGGGGTTGAGGAGGGGAGTCGAGGATCTTGGTCTCGAGGATCTGCTCGTCGTCGACTTCGAGGGGGAACAGGGCCTCGAAGTTGACCTCGTGGAGCATGGAGTGGTCGAGAAAGGTGAGGCGCTCCTGGCGGCCGCACTGGTGCCAGCCGTGGGCGTAGGCGTAAAAGGTCAGCCAGAAGGCCTTCTTGCGGAGCTGCTTCTCGACGAGGTTGAGGCCGTCGTAGTCGGCGATGCGGTGGAAGCCGAGCAGGCGGCCGATCTGCATGGACTCGACTTCCAGCATGCGGCTGCGGTTCGTCTGGCCCGTCTGGAAGCACCCGACCGAGAGCAGGTAGCAGACGGCCCACTTGCGGTGGCTGACTTGGTCCCAGTAGGTGGGCGTGGTGCGGAGGCGCATGCACATGTCCATGCAGCAGTTGATCATGGCCATGCGGGTTTTGAAGCGGGCGGCCAGGGGGGGGGACATGGATTGGCGGTAGACGGGGAAGCGGGAGGGCAAGAGGCCGACGGTCAAGGCGGCGATGGCGATGATGAGGGCGAGGAATTCGGCGTCGTCGATGTCCTTTGCCGCGGCGAGGCTGGAGCGGAAGGTTGGGCGGTGGACGACGGGGACGAGAGGGTAGATGAGGTCGAGGTAGTCGTTGAGGATGACGAGGAGGAGGGGACGGGAGCAGAGTTCGTCGGTTGGGTAGGGGATGTGTTGATCAGGGAGTACGGATACGGGGGAGGTTCTGGGTGGTGGTGGTGGTGGTGGTGGTGGTGGTGAAGGGGCGTAGGGGGAAGAGTCCGACATGGATACGGACACGGACACGGACACGGGAGGCATGGACGGCCGTGGGAGGTCTTTTCGGTGGTCCGGGAAGTGCTGCCACTCGGCGGCATCTTCGGGACGAGACGACGACGACTCGGGCTGGTCATCGCTGCTCTCGCGCGGGGTCGACGGCAGGCGTTTTCTGGAAGCGGTCGGGGACCGGCGCGGCAAGAGGGCGCCAAGCCGGGCATTTGGATTAGGAGAGGCGGCGGGAGCAGTAGTAGTAGGAGAAGCAGCAGTAGCAGTGGTGGCAGAAGTAGGGGTGGCCTGATTCGTCACCAACCTCCGCTTGGGACCTCGCGTGCGCGTGGGCACCAGGAAGCTGCAGGCGATGCCCAGCCGGAGACAGTCGTGGCACTGCACCGCGGGGGAGGACGGAGCGGCGGCGGCGCGAGACTGGGCCGAGCCGGACTGGGCCACGGGCGGAGGTCCGTCGGCGAAGAAGCACTTCCTCCTCCGGGCCCGGCACGCATCGCAAGCGCGTCTGGCGAGGGTTTGAGGGCGTCTGCCGGAGGAGGAGCCTGAAGCAGCCGCGGGAGCAGCGGGAGCAGTAGTCGGCCCGGCGTCTAAAGAGCCGCTGACGCCGGGTTTAGATGGAAGAGGAAGAGGAGATGATGGGGTCGACGGAGAGCAGCCGCGCATGGCCGTCGAGGGGGGGGGAGGGTTAATCGCACACATGGGCAGAAAAAACGTGGGGATGGGTACAAACTATGGAGAGGAAGGAGCCGAGTCGAATTGCCGAGGAGGAGAATTAGAAAAGAGAGAGTGTGCGTGTGTGTGTGTGTATGTGTGTGTGAAGGCGGAGAAAAGGGGTTAACTAGTTAGGTAGGGGTCCCATGGGTGGTGTGAGGGCTGAGACGTCACAAGGGACAAGGGGGCTAGACAATCTAATTTTTTTCAGTCTACGGAGTATCCAGCCGTGAGTTTAATGGAAAGTCCGGGGTAATAGTAAAAAGGGCCGAATGGATAGGCTTGCTTGTCAGTTGTCTGTCAATCTTGTCTCCGGCTTGTTTATTATTATTTCCCCCAGCTTTTTGCAGTCGGGCCTTTTTTGTTCATCTTCACGACTGCTCGACCCCGGAGAAGCTATCCGAAAGGATCCTGAGCGAGCTGACATGGTTCCCTGCGGAATCAAAGTTTCGAGGGGCTGAGTGTCGGCTAGGCGTGACGCTAACTTCTTTTGCTCATGTATGGGAATTCCGGAAGAATACATACAAGGGACTATGGGATTGATGAGGGGAAATCTCTTCATCTATCCGTACTCGTAGGGGGTTTAACTTATAGTCTTGCTCCGTGTCAATATGAGGCAGTTCCAGGAAACCTCGCAGGGCAACTCGCATGTCTCATCACACCACGCATCAGATTGCGTTTACCATTGCAGATTCATCTAGATCTCTCGCCTTATTTACAATCTATAACCCATCGACTTTATCTACAATCTATATAGTCCTTTAACAAAACGCCTCATAATGCCCATCCCTACCCCGTCCGAGTTCCAATCTACTTCCCCTCTTCCCCTCAACAATCCATCCCTCCCTCCAGCTAACCCCTCAACCCCCTCCACCTCTTCGTCCCCTCAACCACAAACCTCGCCTCCAAAAACTTCCCCCGACTGCTCGTCCCGACCAGCACGCCGTACGTGCCCGCGTCGCTCCTCCAGCAATCCTCCATCTCGCTCCAGTAGCTCGTCGCCCGCAAAACATCCAACTTCACCTCTGCCGTCGCCGCCCCGCCGGCTTCGACGTGCACTTTTGCGAAGCCCTTGAGCTCCTTGGCCGGACGCGTGATGGTGTCGCGCGTGGAAGCCGTCAGGGGCGTGGGGGCCGCGGGGGAGATGTAGACTTGCACGACTTCGGCGCCGGGGAGGGAGCCGGTGTTGGATACGTTCGCCGTGATGAGGAGTTCTTGGGAGGACGAAACGACGAGGGTGGCTGCGTCTCCTTTTGTTTGGTCGGTGTGCCCGGTGTGCCCGTTGGTCAGGTACTTCCCCTGAACTTCCAGTCCCGACAGCTCAAACGTCGTATAAGACAGACCGTGTCCAAAGGGGAACAACGGCTCGATATCAAGCGCGTCGTACCACCGGTATCCGACGTATACGTCCTCGCTGTACAGAACCCGGCCGTTATCGGATCGGAAGCTCAGCGCGGCGGGATTGTCGGCGACGCGACGGGGCATGGTAATGGGGAGTTTGGCAGCCTACACACGTCAGACACAGTCAAGTAAGTAGCGCGAAGAGACTCACCGGGTTAACAAGACCAAAGAGCACGTCGGCAATGCCGTTTCCGCCCTCGTTCCCCCCAAACCACACCTGCAGCACCGCATCCGCCCGGTCGATCCACGGCATGCTCACGGGCGTGCCGCTCTGCACGACGACAGCAGTATTAGGATTCGCCGCGAGAACAGCCTCGACCAGTTCGTCCGTCCCAGGGGGAAGACGCATGCTCGTCCGGTCCTGGCCCTCCGACTCCCACTCGCCGCTCGTGCCCACGCAGAGCACCACCTGGTCGACCGACTTGGCCACCTCAACCGCCTCGGCAACCGCCTTTTTGGCATCCAGCTTCCGACACCCGCTGAAGCGCAACCCGCCCTGACCAAAGTCGACGACGCCTTGAGCCTTGAGCGTGCTCGTCTTGGAGCATCCCCACGTCACCAGCAGACGGTACTCCCTCCCGGCTTCAACCGTCTTTGTCCCCGTCTCTTCGACGGTTCCCGAGCCGAGGAAGCTGGTGCCGAGTCGTTGGTTTTCCACGTTGGACACGACCAGCTCGCCGTCGAGGAACAGCTCCGCCGTGCCGTGCACCGACACGCCAAACTCCCACTCCCCGGAGGCATCAGGCGTGAAGACGGCTTCGGCTTCGGCGTACCACACTTCTGCCAGGTCCCGGTGCTCGTAGTCGACGAACCACGGATTCGTCGCGTCGAGAACCCGCTCGTCCAGCACGCGTCTCACATCTTGCCCCTTGGTCGGCCGCGCCTCGTTATACATGCGCAGACTGAACCCTTCTTGCTTCCCGCCCACCGTCCGCAGGTTCTTCCCCAGCAACGGCAACATCTGGTGTCCGTACGCGCCCTGCGAAAACACCACGTCGCCCGCGAGCCCCCTGATGCCCTCGAGCGGCGTCACGGCCTTGTAGGCCCGGAGACTGGCGCTGCCGCCGCCGCAGTAAGTGGCGATGTTTGCGTTGGGCCCGATGACGGCGACTTTTTTACGAGGATCGAGGGGCAGCACGCCGCGGTTGTTCTTCAGGAGCACGGCCGACTTTGCGGCGGCTTCGCGCAGGAGGGCGACGTGCTCGGGGGTGTTGAGTTGGCTCTCGGGGGCATTTGGCGGGATGCGCGTCTCCTCCAGCCCGTGCTTGATCAGCTTGAGCACGTTGCGCACGCGGGCGTCCAGAGTCCCCGTCTTGACCTTGTTGGACGTGACGGCGTGCTTGAGGGCGTCTCCTCGCCAGCGCGTCGGGCCGGGCATCTCCAGATCGAGGCCCGCGTTGACGGCCTCGGAGGTGCTGTACGTGCCGTACCAGTCGCTCACCACGAGACCGTCCCACTTCCACTCGTCGCGGAGAATGTCCTGCAGGATGTGCGCGTTCTCGGCCGCGTGCGTGCCGTTGAGCTTGGAGTACGACGTCATGACGACTCTGGGGTCGCCCAGCTCGATGGCCAGCATGAAGGGCAGCAAGTAAATCTCGCGGAGAGCCCTCGGCGTGACCAGCGCGTCGACGGCCATCCTCTGGCTCTCCATGTCGTTGCAGACGAAGTGCTTCAACGTGGCGCACACGCCTTCCTCCTGCAGTCCTCGGACATAACTACCCGCCAAGACGCCCGAGACGACGGGGTCCTCGGAGAAGCTCTCGAAGCCGCGGCCGCCGAGCGGGCTGCGCTGGGTGTTGATGGTCGGGCCCAGGACGACGTGGGCGCCCTTTGCGTGGGCTTCGTCGGAGAGGAGACGGCCGATGCGGCGGGCGAGAGAAGGGTCAAAGGTGGCTCCGAGGGCGGTTCCGCACGGGAGGCAGGCCGAAGGGGTGCTGTCAAAGAAGTGCGTGCCTCGGACGCCGTTGGGGCCGTCCGAGAGGCGGATCGAGGGGATGGAGAGGCGTGGGATGGGAGTCGTGTGCCACCAGCCGAGGCCTGTGGTTGTGTTAGCGGGATATAAGTGTAAGTGAATAGGGGATATCGCGAGAGGGGGGACTGACCGGCTGTGAGGGCGACCTTTTCGTCGAGCGTCAACTGCTCGAGGAGATGTTCGACGTCCATGATACGGATGGTGAAAAAGCAATAAGCAGATGAAGAAGAAGAAGAAGAAGAAGAAGAAGAAGGGAGATGTCTGGTTCTGCTGGTGTATGCAGTGTATACAAGAGACGAATGGGAGACTGGACACGATATCAACAGGCTAATGCACGCATCGAAAACAGGAAATCAGAAAAAGATGGCGAGACGGGAATCCTTCGGCCACGAGGAAAAGAGGGAGAATAGGCATGATCTGAGATTTTCCCTCATGGTCCACCCGACTGGCCATGGACGCCAACTTGTTTGCCATGAATTACTCCAAGAACTTCTTTGTCCATCACAAGACGTCAACAACACGGGACTAAAATCAGGCTGGAGTCCACTTCCCATCGACCGTCGAAACTGTCACGGATTGAGCGACCGTTCTTGGAGGGGAGCCGAGGCGGAGAAATGGGTTTGGTGTGGGATGGCGGGAAGTGGGTGGTGGGTTGAGTCGAAGTAATTCTCCGCCTGGGCTTTCGGATGACGGGATATACGGGTTTGTGTTTGTTACACTCTCATCTAAGCTATTCGAGATGAACATTCAGAAGTCTTTTCCTCATGTATGCTTTGCTTCAGTCGAGATGTCTTGTGAGATCTCCTCTGAACCGACCTCTCCTGACCCCTACCCCTATCTCTCTTATCACCACGTATTCGTACTATACCCAACATCAATGCATCAATGCATGCACATCAAACATGTCAAAACATATATCCCAATAGAGCCTAATCCTGGTACACACCTCCCATCTACCCTGTGTCTTCCTTCTCCCCCTCCTGACTCAATTCTCCGCCTCAACTCCAGACACAACCAGGGAACCCCCCCCTTCAGGATCTGCCGCTCACGAGGCCGCCCCACGAGCGCCCTCCGCGACGACGGGGGGGGAAAAACTGAGCTAAAGCCATTTCTCCACGGGGAACGAATAGTGTGGTTCAGCTGTTTGCTTTTTGTCGTGGTTCGCCTATAGTCGGATGTGCAAGACTGAAGAGGTTCTTTCACCAACAAGGACAACTTACGACGGAATCGACAAGGAATCGAAACAAGCAAGCAACAGACGATCCACTAGCCCGAGTTCACAGTCGTTCGTGCCATATTGGCGGGTCTAGAACCCGTCGCTTCGGCGGTCAGACTGCGAAAAAAATTTGTTCGAGTACCTACCTAGTATATAGATAGGTCCGCGTCTCGCTTGTTTTTCGAAGGAAGAGTTTATCATCGCCAACATCTTCAAACTTGTTTTCACACATTGGGCAGCCATCACCTTCTACGAGACAATGGGCTCGACTCTCAATCCCCTGGCCGCATTGCCGGCCGATAAGACGCCTTGGTATAAGCAGGCTCATCTTGTCAAGCTCAACTACATCATCATCTCTCTGGTTCTGTTCTGTAAGTCAACCAGCCTCGTCTCACGCATCCCCTGCTGATAGGTGACTCTCAGCCTCCGCCAATGGCTACGATGGCAGCCTCCAAGGAAACCTCCTCGCGCTCCCCTTCTGGAACTCCTTCATGCACGAACCGGCCGGCGCCTACCTCGGCTGGGTCACGGCCATCTACTGGCTCGGCAACGGCGTGGCCTTCCCCGTGGCCGCCTGGATCTCGGGCCGCTACGGCCGCCGTCCCGGAATCTACCTGGGCTACGTCTTCCTCATCCTCGGCGTGGGCATGCAGGGCGCCGCCCAAAACGAAAAGACCTTCACCGTCGCCCGTCTCTTCATCGGTGTGGCCGCCGCCTGGCTGGGCAACGGCTCCCCCCTGCTCATCAACGAGATCGCCCATCCGAAGCACAGGTCCATCGCCAACGCGCTCTTCATGTGCGGATGGTACGTCGGCGGGACGCTCTGCGGGTGGGTGACCTTTGGGTGTCGCAATATCGCGAGCGATTGGTGTTGGCGGGTTCCCGTGATTCTGCAGGTTGCCCTCCCGCTTGTCGCGCTGCCCGGGTTTCTCATGTGTCCCGAGAGTCCGCGATGGCTCATCAGCGTGGGCCGCAACGAGGAGGCTCGCGAGATCCTGGCCCGGTTCCACGCCGGGGGGAACGCGGAGGATGACCTCGTGGTGTACCAGATGCGCGAGATCGAAACCACCATTAATGCCGAAAAGGAGGCCACCGCGAGCGCTTCGTACCTCGACATGATTCGCACGCCCGGGAACCGCCACCGTCTCTTCATCTCCGTGTCGCTGGGCATCTTTGGCCAGTGGGCTGGTAACGGCGTCGTCAGCTACTACCTCCCGCTCGTGCTGGACTCGGTGGGCGTCACCTCTGTTACCGACCAGACGCTCATCTCGGCGTGCCTCAACGTTTGGAACCTGCTGTGGGCTATTGCCGCTGCTTGCAGTGTTGATCGCCTGGGACGACGCATGCTGTTCTTGGCTTCCGCCATTATCATGCTGGTCAGCTTCGTCATCGTCACCGGACTCAGCGCCACCTTTGCCCAGACGGCGTCGTCGAGCGTTGGTCTGGCCGTCATTCCGTTCCTGTTTACTTTCTTCATGGGCTACGACATTGCCTTGTAAGTCTCAAACCAACTCCCTCAACCACAGTCCCAAAAACTAACACCCCCAGAACCCCCATGATGACCGCCTACCCCTGCGAGATCTGGCAATTCAGCCTCCGATCCCGCGGCATCACCGTTACATGGGTGTCCACCGTGGCCGCCATCTTCTTCAACACCTTCGTCAACTCCATTGCCCTCGAGGCCATCCACTGGAAGTACTACATCGTCTTCATCGTCGTGCTCGCCGTCATGCTCGTCACCGTCTACTTCACCTACCCCGAGACCCGCGGCTACACCCTCGAGCAGATCGCCGTCGTCTTTGACGGCGAGGACTCGGCTGCCGCCGTGGTTGCCCACGAGAAGATGGAGGAGTTGGGTGGTGAGAAGGATGGGGAGACGGAGCACAAGGTTTAAGGGGATAAGGTAATGGAGTGCTGTTTCGACGGCACGGTTTAGAGGCCAATCATAAGCCAGTGGCCTGATCATCAGGCAGGATACCCTACAGATATGATATAATACAGATTCGGTCATCAAGTGGATTTACTTGATGCTCAGCTCTCATGCCTTCGAAACAATGCTAGACAGTGGCCGCCTATCAGGAGGCACAAACATGCCCTTCGCCTCGCTGCTCTCCCACAACTCGGGCGAATAATACACCAGCGGAAGATCCTCATACGCGAGATGCGCACTCTTCATCACAAACGCCTCAAAGCTCTCGACCCCAACCGCACTCGCCATAGCTATCTGCACCTGCTGCACCCAAAACATGCTCTGCGTCATCCCAAGCGTCGCAGCCAACTCCAGCGCAACCTCCACAGCCACGGCACCACTCCCATCCGCCCCGGACGACGCAGCCAGTCGACGATACAGATGCTGCAGCAGACTAGCATGACTAGCAACGCTCAAGCTACCCTCCAGCCCAGCCTCGTCGATCAGCACGGCGGCGGCAAAGTCCAGCTCATCGCGCGGGGGGAGCTCGGCCGGCGCGGTGAAGCGGTGCGTCGCGGCGTTGACCATGCGCACGCGCGCGAGCTCCATCTTTGCCGGGGACGGGCTGGCGAAGAAGTTGGGGAGGGGCTTCTTGTCCGGGTTGACAAAAGCCATGCGCGCGGGGATGCTTTCCCAGGTTTTGGGGGTGTAGTAGGTTGTCCATTCGGAGCCGGAGAGGTCGAAGAGGGCGATGAAGGCTTCGAGAGTGAGGGCCGATCCGGGGACTTCGAAGTTGGAGGAGGGGGAGGCGGTGTTGATTTCTAGGGACTTGAGAAGGGAGTGGATGAACTGGATCCAAAAGTACGCTTGCGTCTCCGAGTACGGCGGCACCGAAGGGTCGGAGGCGCGGAGTCGGATCGTGGACATTTGTAACGCCTGGAGGGCCTGCTTCACCACGCCGCCGCGTCGGAGCTTCGACGAAAGCGTCTTTTGCACGACGGCGAATGCAAACCGGGGAAGTCTATACGCATCGTCTTGGACATGCGTCGCGTCTTGCTTCAACGCCATCGCCCGTGGCTGAAACGACGGGAGAGGCTGGAGATCCGGCAGATGCCAGCTTGCGCGGGCTTCGGGGCTGAAGAGCAGGTCCTTGGAGTAGTAGGCTTTCCAGAGCCCCGAGTTCATCAGCGACGGCGTGAGGAGGAGAATACCTCCAAAGTCGGCTCGCGATGGGAACTCTGTGAGGTTTTTGTGGGCTTGGTAGGCGACGGCGGCAAGCTGGATCTGATACAGCCAGAAGATTGTCATGGTCCTGAATGTGTCAGCCTCTGATTCTGTGGTCGTGAAGGATTCCTCGGGTGCACTCACCTGTGTGCAGTATTCCGAAACCTCTCTGGATTCTTCTCCCGCAATGTCCCGAGGTAGTCCAAGAAGTGACCAGCACACTCCAACATGCTAGCTCTCCGCGACATGCCCTCAAACATGACAAAATAGCCCGCCCTCAAGTGACTATAATGATCCCACGCCTCAAGCTCGCCCTTCACAAACGCCTGCCAGAACTCTTCGGGCCCCAGACTCTCAGCGTTAAACGTCTTGATGCGCTCAACCAGCTCCCCTTCGCTCGGTCCCTGCTCCGCCTTGGCAACCTCGTCCTGTCTCTTCTCCGCCGGCCGCTTCGGTATCTTCTGGAGCGTCTCCCTGATATCCCTCATGGCCTCGTCCAGCTGCTCACCCGTGGCGGCGCTCAAACCGGGCGTATCCATGACCTTTGCGCAGAAGCTGTGCTTGTACGGACTCAGCTCCGACTCGAACCGGGCCCGCAGGTCGTTCACAATAGACTCCCGCTCATCAGGAGGCAGCAAGTCTTGCTTGTTGAACAAAACCCACATGTAGCGACAACCCGCGTCGACCATCCATTGCGCGCCGGCGTGGAGTTGCTCGAGCGAGTAGTCGAGGCGGTCGGGGTCGGTGCAGTCGTGGACGAAGAGGATGAACTTGTCTTGGGTGATGTAGTGGCGGATGAGGGGCCTGATCTTGTCGCATCCTTTTTTGCGAAGGGCTGACATTAACAATGATGCTCGACAGTCAAGGTAGATGGTGTCTCAACAATCACTCACCTCCGACATCCCACAGGGTAATCTTGCCGCCGTCGGAGTACTCAATCGTCTCGACGTTGAAGCCAATCGTCGGAATGGCGCACACTTGCTCGCCCAGCTTCAATTGATACAGCAGAGTCGTCTTCCCCGCCGCGTCGTTGCCAAGCACGACGCCAGAGTTCTCGGGGCCACTGCCCAGTAGCCAACGAGCGATACCTGCAACGGTTAGCAATGTGCACGGCAGACAGGATGGATTGACTCACGCATGATTGAAAGGTATGTGAAGATGTTTCACGGAAGATGTTGTGTGGTCAAGATGGACGCGCCATCTAGATGTTATATAAATATTGCTGCCTCTGAAAGTGGGGGAGCTGAAGGGAAAAAGGTGGCTTGTTCAAGTGAAGTTATTCTGCACAGCCTGGTGACTAGTTCGTGATTATCGCGAGACGCAAAATAGTCTAAAATCAAGGCGTTTTCGTAGGCGTTGCTGGCAGGGCGACGAGCTACTCTTCTTGGTGCCTAGTTGTCTGACTGCAGCCATCGCCACCACAAACCCATGGCCGAGAATCATACATCGGCCGCATACGATGTGTCCTCATTGATATTCTCATCTAACGTTAGAACGTCCATAAACTCATCCCTTTTTAGTATCGTCGGAATTCATCAATCCATAGACCCAGCCAGCGCAACAGCGCTGAACCGCAAATCCTCTCCCCCTCGCTTCAAAAACTCCAGCGGTCCCAGAGTCAATGCCTTCTCGCTCAAGACGTCCTCGCTCTCGCTCAGCTCCCCTCGTCGGATCGGACCCCGTCGACGGCCGTCCAGCTCCCACAAGGCCCCGTCGTTGCCCTTGGCAAAGCAAACGTAGTGTAGGTCGACGTCGTCTTCGGCGGCCGGCGCGGGCGTGTCGCCTTCCGAGGCGGCGTCTTTGTGGGCGGTCGCGAGAGCGGGCGTCTGTTCGAGGACTTGGGCACGTTCGAGGCGGCCGAGGGGGGTGCTCTTCTTGATGATTTCGTCGAGAGTCGATCCGCCCTCTGTGGGTGGTTAGTAAAGCAGCGACAGAGAAAATGGGGCTCGCGTACGGATGAAGCTCCTCGCTGGGCCGTTGGTCACGGCATGCAACAACCCCATCAGACCGCAAGCGTTGCGAATGGTCTGGCGCCACCACAGCACAGGTTCCTCCTCGCCCTTGCCCTCGTATTCTTCCACCGACGAATCCTCGGCAATTCGAGCGCTCTCGTAGGCGGCGCTGACGGGGAAGACGAGAAGCAGGGCGAGGGCGGGGCGGGGGAGGAAGGCGAGCAGGTCGGGGTCGGTCAGAGAATAGACGTCATGAATCTGGAGGGCATCGCTGACTCCGAGCTTGTGGATGAGGCTGGTCATGAGCTGAGGGTTCGCCTCGAGGGGGATGAAGGCGGGACGGTCCTTGGGGACGTCGGGGTTCGTTAGCGAAGACATGGCGGCGTTGGAATTGGAATGAGTTGGTGATTGGTTTCTGGGAGAATGATGTGTGTTGACTTTGGATGCGCGCCCTTGGAGTAATTGCTTGGTGGGGTTAGGTTATGACGTGCACTTTGGAGCCTGAAAGACCTCGAAGGTTTGGCGGGGCAGAGAAAGACGCGCTGTTGACGCGAAGATGAACGAGCAGGCATATCCAACTCAGAATTGCTTTTTTTTTCCTCCCGCGTTTTATAGGATAAACAGGATACCCCATCTCCGATCCCCTTGTTTGCAATTCTACCCGACGTCTGCCTTGAATGGGATACCTCGGTTGACTGGCCCGAGCCGACATCCATAGGGTAGGTAGCTTCCAAGGATGCAAGAATGAAGCTTCCGCGCAGCCAAAGACCGGGTAAACCCGAGGTGTCAGTTCTGACAGCCCATCTTCGTGATTCGACTGGCGAGTACGGAGTACGTATCGTAGGGATATTCATAAGTCGAATGTACTGTACTTTGTCCTCAATCTGAAAGTCAAAGAACCCAAACACCATCTCCTCTAGCTTCCTCTCCGTCGAGCACTTAAAAAGTCTCGACCTGTGACATGATCTCATCTTGATTCGACCTGGCGTATGAATTTTCCCCTTGAAATTGCAATACGCCGTAAAACCCGATGTCTCCTGCTTGAATTGGGATTGACGACCCCTCCATCTCATCACAAGGCCGTCCATCTCCACAACCGATTCAGACGTGATAATTAATGTGTAATTACGCGACGGCTTGCGGATCTTGCCCCAGAACGGGTCGGATTGTCGGCGGGTTGGAACTGACACGACGTGCTTCTTGGCCGACGCCCAATTCCGTCTTATTAGAGGCTCGCAAGACCCTAGGATTGAGTCCTAGCTCGGGACTTGACAGAACTTTAAGAAAGATTGCAGCAGGGAGATTGTCATCTTCAAATCTTGCGAGATGCCTCGTATGCCGCCCAGGACGGGGCTTTGACGGGTTGTGGCTTGTAGGAGACCGAACCCACCCGCCACAAGGTTTTCAAAAAGGACGAGTTTGGAATGCCTTGGGCTTTGTCCAGTTGCGATACCGACGGGACCTGATCTAGTCTAATAAATGGCTTTCTTGGGAACGTTCATTTCTTGGTGTTGATGTTGGCAAGTTGACAGTTGCTGAGATGAAGCTCTTTCCTAATCGAGGGTTGCAATGCCTCGCTCATCGCTCCTCCCTCACCCACCCTCCCTGCGAGGAAAAGGAAGGAAGCAACTGCACGTGCCCGTACCTGGCCCTGTTCAAGTCGTGACTTTTGAACTCGACTTAATTACGGAGCAATCTTCAATAACGCCAACAACAAAGCGCCCGGATTATCCGAACCGCGCACATCGTTGGCTTCCAATTGCGCTCCCTGGACCACCGTCTGGCCAAAACGTTCCGCCCAGCACCCGTTGACACCAGCTCCAGAGGGCTTGCTTTGGCTGATCCCAAGCCGCCTTCCCAGCGCCAAAACGACGCCAAAACGGCGGTGCCACCAAAACCTCGTCTTGACGCCTCCGCCAGACGACGCCCACGCGAAAGATGAACGGCTCCACACAAACTTCGTGCTTCAGATCTTGGAAGAGGTTGCACGCGCCAGGTGTTGAGCCGAGACAGTCATTGCCGTTGTCACACTCAACTGAAGGCATCTGATATATCTGGGACGTGAGAGAGCATGGAGATTCTAATTACCAGATGCAGAATAGAAATTGTCGCCCTTGGACGCAAGCCGGAGCTGTCCCATTATGCACCTATTCAATCCGACACTCAACATACCCGGTCCGGCCTCTTCCACGCAAACAACTGACACAGGACGACACGAAAACCCGCCACTCCGGATGAGAGCTTGGCCAACCGAAATTTGCTCTGAGCTCTTCGACCCCGGCACTTGTGCTTTTGTACACCAGATCACCGTGTCATGACTCAGATAGATGATGATTGAATGGCGCTTTACACGAGGGCCCCTGGCACCGTCTCGGAAAGATGAAGAACGACGTGCATGGCGATTGTGGCCCGGCTCGCTAAGCTTCGCTCCTCGAATTTTCATCCAGCAACTTAGTTGGACGGCTCTCCGATGCTGTACTCTGTGTTCCGACGGCCATGGACACACAATGCGCAACGTGTGGCGGGCTTCAGGTACGGCGTATCACCATAAGCGGCCAGGCACATCCGTCCAGGCTGCTCCCGTCGTCTTTGTTACATCTCGGGCGTTCAGAACGGTGGCACTGATGCCATTTCAGGTAATCCATCTTCAGCATCTCGTTCGTCTCCATGTCTTCCACGTGGAGGCAGGTCATGACTCGTTGACAGGGCATGTTGCGCATACTGTAACATGGGACCGAAGCCGGTTACAGTGTCAGGTAAGGTAGCCTTGACAAGGAGACGTCGTCTCAGATGAAGGCAGCAAATGAAGACACAAGACAATGCATCGGAACGTTCACGGGTCGAAGTCTGGCCTTGTTTGCTTTTTCCCCTCTGTTTGCGTTCTTTTCTTTTCTTTTTTTTTTTTTTGTTTCCTTCTTTTTCGCGAATCCATTCTTCAGCCGCGAACCCGTCTCATAAGAAGTTTTTTTCTCTCCGGCTTCTCGACCTCGCTCTCCAACGACAACTCAACGGCGCCGGCTCCTGGATCCAGCGACTAGCCCGATCAACGACATGCAAAGCATTGGATCGAATTGAAGCCAGTCAGACAGTCCACCTCTTGTCAAGCGGCGTCATCTCCTTCGTGGCAATCTGAGCGTCCGTCCCTCGTTCACCCCCTGTCCCTGCTTCCAGCTGGCTTCTCCTGCGAGTCAAACGCCCCTGAACCCGGTCCTGGAGCTGATCGGCCACTCTCCCGCAGCCTTTTGCCCCTTTCCCCTGCGCAGCCGACTGCAAAGGCGTCCCAAGGGAAGGGAAAGGTCACATCTCGGTGCGAACCAAGCATCTCGCTACTTTATCGTACAGTAGCGTCTACCCAGCCCGTCCCCTCCCTCAGCTGGGCACTGGGACGCCTCGTCAGCCACATTTGCGTCAGCGCATCACGAACACGAAGAGTTGCAGCGCCAACACTGGGCCAACCAGCTTTGGAACCCAGACGCAGACACCGAGGCCGCCCAGACGCTGCTGAGCCCCTCTCCATTCGCTCGCGCTTGACTCTTGACGTCGTACCGGTACTCACTGTCGCAAAGGCCTCGTCCGCTCCGTCGACACTACTGCATCTCATCCCTGACTCCTATTCTTCCTTGTGGATCCAGAGCTCCCCTCCCGCTGTGCCGGAATCGTGCTATCGGTCATTGTGCGTGCTTCTCCATGCTGTTCCCCGTGTGCTCGTCCACTCACATGGTCGCACCTGGGCTGTTTGACGAGCCCGGGAATCCCTAAAGACGGCCCCTCCCCGTGGTTGTGCATGCTGTCGCCATCTTCTCGACACAAACTAACGTCTGCACGCAGTTCAACGAGCCGTCGCCCGCGGCCGTGTTCCTTGCTTTTAGCCATTTAGCGCCAGTGTCCATCGCTTTCCCACCCTCCTACTAAAGGCGGCATTCCACGCGTGGGCGCTCACTTGCTCGCGGCGGGTCTCATGAAGACTTCCACCCCCAGACCCAACGCTTTTCTGTGAGCCATCCTGTCGGGTTTGCTCTTCTCGAGCTGCAACACCAACCGTCGCTTGTCCCACCTCCCACCGCCAAGTTGCCGTATGGCAGCGCCGAGGCTACCGCCATCATGGGCTTCCTCAGCTTTCTAAGCAGAAAATCAACCGCCGACCGGGCTCCTGGGTCGGCGCTCAAGGCCCAAGCCTACGAGTCAACCGTTGCTTCCCATCCCCCAGTCCGAGGTAATTATTTTGTGTCATAGCCTGTGAGATCTTTCAGCCTGACACCCCTAGGAACATATCCCGTCGCAGGCAACGGGCCCAATGTCCTGGACAAGCTGCAGCAAGCTGCGAGGAAACGTAGCCTGGGGCAGCTGCAGCAACTCGTCCAACAAGAATCCGTAAACACACTACCAGCGCCATCTCCCTCGGTGCCGCGGTTTCCGGACTCGGGAACGGGGAGGCCGAGTTCAGCTCCAGATGGTCCCAGGTTGCGATCCAAATCCTTCAGTCGCAGTTCGCGCGGGCTCAATCCTGTTGCTGCCCTTCGCCCAGATAACGATTTCGTTCAGAAGCAGATCCTCCCGCCAGTTCCCGCCATCCCGACTCAGCACCGCCGCCGCCGGAGCTCTCTCGAATCCAGCCGAACCAGCCGGTTTGTCGATATTCTTGATGCCCAGGGCGAGTTCAAGCCGTCAAATTTTCGATCCAGGCTTCAGGCTGCTGGCGCCCGAGATTACGGGGAGGATGTCGCCGAGCGAAACATGGGCCAGAACGCCCATGACTTGCAAAGCCCAGCTGTCAAGGCCTTTTACGCTCACTCAACTGCGGGTAGCCACCGCGTAGTGATCGAAAGGCCTCCGACTGAGGTGTCGAGATCTCCATACAGTGGTAACGGGCGCCAGGCAAATCGCTTGCGAACTCAGGGCAAAAGGGCATCTTCTGCGTCCCTCGCGAAAGCATCCGAGGCAGCTTGGAAGACATTTTCCGATTTCGATGACGCCGAGGTGGTAGAGCACGACGATTTCCGTGGTCGACGATCTGAAAGAGGCCAGCACAAGCGCTCCGAGTTCCGCCAGGCCAATGGGCTCGGCATAGACGAGCGCGCTATTAAGGCTGATCGAAGAAGATCGTTCCATACTCTTGCGGCCTCGCGTTCAAGAGAAAAGACGAAACCCAGACCCTTGAGCTTGCACAAGTCGTTCGCCAGCTTCAACGAGGAGATGTCGCTCCCACCCCCAATCCCAAGCTTTTATCCGGTCTCGAGCTGCGATGACTCTGTCCATGGAATCGGGAGAGTCGAGGTGGAGAGCCTTGTTGATGAGACCTTTGACGAGCCGGCTCCATCACCAAGTAGGTTTATCGACCATATTTCACCTTGTCGGATGCTAACGTTGCTCAACAGATATCCCGGGTCGATCGAGAACGGTCCGGCATATGTCCTCGTCTCGCTCTGATATGTTGAGTGATTGGCAGACTCAGTCCAAGCCCCCACGATCGGAACAGTCGCAAATCTCTCGTCCTTCCAGCTCCAGCTCACTTGACCCTTCGCAGCCTCTTACTCGCCCCATCAACGTCTCCCGCCTCGATGACATCACGGAGCACATTCCCGTTAGAACCTCGTCTCTGGGAATCAATTCTCAGGCCTGCTTTACTCCTACGACGACGACTTCGGGATACTCAAGCAACCCGTTTCCTAGGCCAGACAGTCAGCATACACCAACCACGTCCATCGATGCGTCACTTCTGGCGCCCTCCGATAAGCTAGGCACAGAACGAGACTTGTCAACCAGTAACCAGGGCAATGGCGGATATCAGAGCCCAGTGTACTATACCGCTCCAGAAGAGGACGATTTTTCAGTCGATATACCTGTATCACGGAGGAACAGAGACGACTACGAAGCCCAGCTGGAAGACAGCCAAGATTTGGCTCTGGCCGAGCTTTCTACGCTAAGTAATTTTGCGCTAGGATTTACCGACGACTCGGATGTCGATTCATTTGTGGGCAAGCCCGAGCAACATAGTCTCGCCGGAGAGGAAGGGCTCCTTTTCGACGAGGGCATCTATGGTGGAGATGGAGGTGCTCTCCCCGGCCTGTTCGACGCATTTCCCATGGCGAGCTCCCCAGCCGCCCTGGGCCGCCCGAGGACTGCAAAGTCCACTACGAGTGGCTATCCGAGGCCGTTATCAAAACACAACCACGACCGCCTAAGGACGCGAGCTAGCCCCGCAAAACATCGTTCGCGATCGCATCGACGTGAGGACCCGCATGGTCTTGCTTTCCGGGAAGAAGACTTTGCCTCATTTCTCGCTCTGGAGGACGAGTTTCTCCTGAGGGCCGGGCTCATGCGCGTGCCCAATCACCAGAGCGAGCATAGACGACCAGGGCAAGCGTCGTACGAATATGAAGAGGAGGAATTGGACGAGGAGCAGGAGGCAAAGGTCGACTTGCGAACATCAATGAAGCTGAGAAGAGACCTGAGGAGGATGAGCACGACCTCAACGGGGCGGAGTCGACAATCGAAGGCAACATACCGACGACGACCGAGGGAAGACGACGAGGGCAACGCGGCCGACACGGAGGACTGAAAGCGGATGAAGGATTTCTTATGTCTGGGTGCATTGCCCACCGACGGTCCCTTACGGAATGGGTTTTCGGCATTTCATGGTGGGGAGTTTTGGGGATTACTTTGCAACGAACGGGGCATGCCTGAGATGATGAGGTCGGCCTGCTTTTGCTTTATGGGACGGGACGGGACACGGATGACGAGCTGGGTTTATGGCTGGGGGACCGGCTCGGTAGCGAGGGCGTACACGTGCGGGTTTATTGGTTATGAGAGATGCCAGGTACTTGGTCGGCTTCCATGTTTAGTCACTCACGCATTGGTGATTCGATGCTTCAACCCGTTGCATCTGTTTGTACTGTACGATTTGTATTACTTGGCGGGCTTGTGTTGGTTGGATGAATGCATCCCACGCTACGAAAACTATTCATTCATTGACTTATTACTTCTTCCTTTATATCTCTTTAAAATTCCGACTCATTCTCTCCCCCCTACCACTTACTATTTAGCCAGGGCTTATGAGCACTATCCCTCCCCGGCAATTCTCGCATCTCTAATGGCTCTTCTGATGGGCTTGTCCTTTTTATCTCATCTCCCCACACGAATACTCTCATCTAATAATATTCGTACACATAAAGAACGAACGAACAACAAAAAAAAAAGCAAACACGTAAGTCAGTCAACTCTAATTTTCCCCGTTTCCCTTCTACATACAACAAGAGGAAAAACGAAGCAATAGAAAAATTGACAAAAAGAACGGGCTGTCTTGGACAGCTGGGGAAGTCGTGCCCCGTACTGGAATCGAACCAGTGATCTTCGCATTACGAGTGCGACGCCTTACCACTTGGCCAACGGGGCCGGGGCAGCTAGTGACGTCCTGTGTTGGAAGGAGCTCATCTGTTGCGGGATATGTACGTTCCGAGCGCACTGTACGCCGTTCCGTTCCTTTCCCATCAAATCTTCTTCTCCTCACAGCTCAACCACTTCAAGAACTTCTAGTCAATTCGCCTCTAGAGTATTTATCCTTTTCATACTGCAGTTCCAAGTATATCTCCCGCATCTTCAGCTTCTTCGCCTACCCCAGCCGTTCCAACCTTCCCGCCGCAATCGCATCCCAACAGGGCCCTCGCCGCGGCCCCTTCAAGCCCAGACAACTTTTCCAGCGCCCTCTTCGCAACGGCGACCTTTGCGATCCGGCCGTTCTTCGCCGTCGCGTGGGCAAAGACCCTGCCGTGCACCATGACGGCGCAAACCACGTCGCTCTCCGTCAAGGCGCGGACGCCCTCGTCTAGCGGACACGGGACATTGGAGGTGCAGATGCGCCACTTCTGACACAAGACGTCGTGTTGCATCCGCCGCGCCAGGTACGTCACCGGATGCTTCTTCGCAAACTGGTCGTAGAGACTCATGTCCTCAAAAAAAGGCAGGATGAAGTTCTTGAAGAAGCCCTGCACCGTGCTGTAGTCGTATTCCGAGTCCACGAACATGGCCCCGATAAAGGCCTCCACCATGTCCGACAGCGCCTTGGGCGGCTGGCACGCCTGGAGCCAAAAGTTGCGCCGCATTCTGTTGCCCTCTTTCGCCGCCTCCTCCTTGGCCACTTCCTCGGCCTCCTCAAGCTCGGCCACATACTCGCTGATTTGCCCAGCCAGCTTCGACGTGGTGTAGAGGAGGTGCTTGTGCAGCGTGAGCTTCACGGCGACGCAGCCGAGGAACTGGTTCGAGGCCATGGCCATCTTGTGTTCCGTCAGCCACTGGGGGTCGGCGCTGGGAAAGTGCTTGAACAGGTAGTCGACGATGACCATGTCGAGCAAGGCGTCGCCGAGAAACTCGAGCCGTTGGTAGTTGGGAACGGAATCGTAGGGGTACGAGGGGTGCTTGAACGAGCTGCGAAGTAGCGGCGCCGACTTGAACCGGTAGCCCGTCACTTCGGTCATGTGCTGAACTGCAGCGCGCTGAGCCGCCGTGCCTGTTCCGGTTTGCCAGACGGGCACTTTGTATGAGACGTAGTAGTCGGAGAACCTTTCCATCTTGTGGTTCTTGCTCTTGACCATCTCCGTCACCGACTTGACCGCCATGTCAAAGTCGCCCTCCTTGGCCGAAAGGTACGCAGCACCGATTAGCGCCTCGCACACATCAGCGATGGACTTGTCGCCCAGGTCGTGCTTGTTTTCCGTGTTCGTGGCTTTTCCTCGAATCACCTTTAGGTCCGGATACCAACTTCGTCCAAATGCCTTTGAGCGGACAAACTCTTGCAGCTTGCGGTCCACGGCGTGGTTGAAGAGGTTCCGGTTGCAAATCAGAAGCACCCGCTCCACGTGGTACTCGAACTCGTTGCTATCGGGAATGAGGGTAAAGAGCGAAATCGTCGTCGCCATCTTGAGGAACGAGTCGCCTAGGAACTCGAGGCGCTCGTAGTTGTTTCCCATGCCCCCCTGCAGATTGATGGGCTCCTCGTCGTGCTCTCCAGAGTTGTCGCTGTCTTTGGTCAGCGCCTCGAGAGCAAGGCTCGGTTTAATGGCGAGACCCAGAAGCGAACAAGCCTCCAGTGCAATCAGCACCGAGTCAACGCGGTGCATGATTGCTGGGAATATCGTCGACATCCACACAAAGTCGACGGGCAACTGCATCGATTCAGCTTCATTACACTGCTGGGGTCTGAGGGCGACTTACCGGTGACACTCTGAGCGGCTCCAAGATGACGAAGCACTCCATGTTTTCATCCTTCAGAACCAGATACTCATCCAACAAGTTGCGGCGCGACGGCAGCACCTCTGCATTCACCACCGGCTGGTCGTCGCGCCACTTCATTCTTTCACGACTTTTGGTCCAGAAACTGTTGCTGTACTCCTTGATCGTCTTCTTCTCCGCGTCCTTGTACCCGCGGCTCCTCTGCTTTGCCACGCCTTGAGGCGTTGGATCCGACGGCTTCAGCGACTTGTTGATGCCATTGATGATTAGCTTCCGGCCGCCATCTTGAGGGTCTGTGACGAATTTGTTGACGAAGAACTCTTCCGGTGCATTTTCCCACTCCAACATGTCATTCTCCTTGACGAACTTGACCACTTCCCAGTCAACGTGAGCGTCTTCCCCATTCGCTACTTGTTCGTGGCCTATGGTGCAGGGCGCAAGAAAGTACGGGAGTTCTGTTGGTCCTGCCGCATATACTTTGCTGAACACATCCTTGAAAGTTTGAAGCGTGAACTTGGTCAGCCCTGCAATCTCGTCTGCCGTCACCTTGAGTGGCTTCTCGAGGACCTTGCACTTCGCCAAAGACGACGGGCCATTCCCAAAGTACAATGGAATGTCTGGCAACTGTGGCAACTTCCGTCGAGAAAGCAATAACAGAGGCTGGGTATGTCGTCCAAATGCCTCGGGAGAAACCAGCGCGATAACGGCCACAGCCAGCTCTGATGGCACATCTGCACCAAGATCGGACCATATCTTTGGCTTCATCAGCATGTTGTACTTGGATTGCTTGTTTGAGCTGACAGCTACCCGAGCATTCCTCATGGCCGGCATTCTCTTCATCAAGTTGGGCTGAAAATGGTCGTCAATGCATTTCTTCTCGATCAGCTTGATACAGGCCTCAAACGCTGCCGAGCATCGTGCCAGCATCTTGTTCCGCTGTGAGTAGCCCTGCATGGACTTGATGGGTGAAGAGTCGGGCAGGACGACGTCGGCTTGAAACTTGGATCCGTAGGTAGTGATGATGTACTCGGGCTTGTAATTCGTATCCGCGGGGGAAAGGGACGACACGAACTGAGCCAGAACTTCGAGGCTGTGTGCGAAGGTGAGACGAGCTCCTGTCTCTGGGATTTCGAAGATTTTCTGGCCCGCCTCTTCGAATCTCACCGCAGCGTCTGCATCGATTGCCTGATCATGGAGCTTTCTATCCGCTGGCAGGGCGGAACAAAACATTCGCAAGGTAGTGGCATCTCGGCTCGCCTGGTGAAGACTGCGAAGTTGCCTCGTGTTGCCTTCCTCCAGCATGCTGATGTACCGCGAATTGTTCTTTCGCGCTCGGCCTTTGGACTGCAGGTACTGGATAACCGAGTTGTATAGATCAAATCGGATGACAAGATCGCACTCCGGGATGTCGATTCCTTCCTCCGCGACGGGCGTGGCGAATAGACAGTTGATGTCGCCTCTTTTGAACCGCTGGAGTGTCAAAACTTGTTCGCGAAGTGTCATGTTTCCGATGGAAGATGCCATAGGCTGGTGGCCGACCTACACATATTTCATTAGCTGAAGTGAAGTTTGATCAATGCACCCAACATACCACATAAGCAACAGTCATTCCCCGGATCGCTATGCCGTCTTGTTGGAAAAGGTCGGCCAGGATGTAGGCGGTAAGCCGCTTCTCCACGAAGACGATGCATCGTCTCGTCCCCAGTTGTGTGAAGGCCTCTTCCAGAATCTCGTATAGACATTTGACCTTGGACGATAATCGATCCGAGCCCGGTTCAATGACTCCCAGATCATGAGCCTTGATGTCGGCCTGAACCGAACGGATAGACTCGTTGGCTTGATCTCCTTGGTTCGGGGCAAAGTCCTCGGCAAAGTCCTCGGCAAAGTCGCGGTCAGTTCTCGCCGAAAGCCTGATCATTTCCTTATCTGTAATGAGTAGTTTCCAGCACCGATCGGCACACCAGCTGCCGAGAGTAGACGATGCCTCCCTTGTGAACTCGATGGCCGCTCGGAACTGGGGGTTGGATCCTACTTGTTCGTAGATCCTGTACCACAGCTCCGTCACGGAATTCTCTGGGAACTTCAGTCGCTCGTAGTTTTCCCTTCTCTCAATGACATTTTGTTTATAGTTGTGCGTCTGGGCCATGACCTCGTCAGAAACAGTGGCAATCTCGCTGCAAAGCATGCTCTCCAGCTCGGCGGCGGCGATCTTGACATCCTTGGTCTGGCAATCGACGGGAGAGGCCGTCATTCCCATAACACGAGGCCTCTTCTCCTTCTCGAGCCGGATGTAATGGCCCTTGATAATGCGAGCGTACGGATGATTCTTCTTGGTGTGGTGGGCCTCGTCGAACACGAGCAGATTGATCTGGGCCATGGAGATGAAGCCGTTCTGAAGGCAGTCGAGTAGGATCTGGGCGGTGCAGACCACCACCATATTTTCGCTGAATTGCTCGTCCCAGAACTCCTTGGTCTTCATCATGCCCTTCATCTCACCATAGAACTTGGCCATGGGGTGTTCCAGGTTGCAGCTGAGCACGGCGTGTTGCTGAAAACAGAGGGCGACTTTTTCGACCAGAAAGAAGGCGACTTTCTTGGGCTTTCCCTTTTCGCGATCCTCCAGCTCTTGGTCGAGAATGTGTCTGAGGAGCAGAGCGGCAATGAGAGTCTTTCCGGAACCTGTTCTGGTCAGCCGAGGACGTCGATGCTGCAGCGCGAAAAGACAAAAACAAACCCGTGTCCAGCACAACAATGGTGTTCTTGTTCTTCGCCCTCTCAAACAACTCGACCTGATACTCTCTCGGTGTAGCAATAATCACCTTCCCACCGCCATCTCTAACGAGGCTCTCGACAGAGTGCTTGTCGATGGTGACTCGAGACCTGGCAGAGTCCCTCGAGATCTCGCGCTGGTTGGTGACGACGAAGTTCTGAAAGGCGGCCGTGTCCTGACGCTTCTTCTCCGAGATCTTCTTGGCGCGCTCGGGATTCACCGTCAAACGGTAAGCGTCGTCTTCTTCGTTGTCGCTCTGGTCAATGTACTCGGCCTCGTCTGCGGGGTCTGCGTCAATAGCGACAGCCTCGGTCGTGTTCAGCGTCGAACGCGACGGCGTCAGCAACGAGGCATCGCTTGCGGGGTCTTTTGAATGCATGGCCAAAGTGATAATTGCGCCGCCGGTGGACGTTCTGGGGGAGCTCTCGGTCAAGGAAAGCCTCGCTCTCTTGGGAGGTGACAAGACGACATCTTGGAGATCCATCTTGAGGCTTGGGGTGAAGTGGATAGCGTGCAGCTGACTGCATGCAGCAAACCCAAGAAAGCAAACACGGCAGCGAGAGGGAAAGGAAAAACAATGAGGGGGAAAGGCGAAAAAGAAGAGAAACTGATGGAACCTAAGAGACGGGGGTTGAATGCATCTTCAACTAAGGTAACTCTAGGTTTTTTGCGCTTGAACGTGCTTCCTTCCTCAGTTTTTAGGGTAGGTGCGACTTCGGACGGGAAGGCAACAGACAATTGAGTGCTCAACCTGGGCGATTGGATAAATAAATAAGTGATTTTGACCACACGCACAAATCCTGCATACAGTTTCCATCAAATTACTTAGAATAAGGAGAATACCTGTTGTTTGCTTCGATGTTTTACAGCGCGTGTCCCAACCTGTATGGGTGGATGTGTGCAGTGATGGATGCAACCTTCCCAACTTGAATTCAACACCATCACCAAAAAAATATAGCAATCGTATTCTTCCTAGCCGCATCACCCTCCCACTTCCATATTGGTACGATACTAATCTCCATTTTGCAATTGTCCAGCATTCATCGCCACCTCGCCTCCCCCTCTCTCCAGGCAATCCAGCTCCCCCTTCTCTCGGATGAAACTTGGTGGAACAAAGACCACTCCACCACATCTTCACCTCCTCAAACCAACGCGGGCGCATCAGGCATGGGCGTATCCTCATCCACCTCGCACCTCCTCCCCTGAATCAAAGCAAATACCGCCTCCTCAGCCTGCGCCGCATACACGGCCTCATCGGCACAACCCGCAAACTCGACCTCGTTGGCATCCTGGGCAGCCTCGGCCCTGCACTTGGTCTCGACCGCGTCGAAGCTCTCCTTCATCTGCCGCAACGTCTCAAAGTGTCGCGGGAGCTCCGCGGAGCCGACCATCTTGCTAGGTACAATGCGGTCCGCCCTCTCCGCGAACTGCGCCCGCGTCGCCACGCTGGCAAACTTGGCCCGGCCAGCCGACCACGCGTAGAATGCCGTGTCGGTCCGCCCGAGAGGCCCGGCGAGCGCCGTCTTGCGATCCAAGCCGAAGAGGGGCTCGTTCTTGCTGAAGGGCGTGTTCGGAGTCGGAGGACACGTCTCCTGTGAGCTCTGGCTGGAAACGTGCCCATTGCACGGCGACGACGACGAGTTGTGGCTGCTGTCCCCCTCAGCTCTCTGCGAGACGACCTTGATGCGAGTTGTCGGCCGCTGAGCTGCCGGAGTCGTGTTCTTTTTCGGAAGTGGTGGACTTTCCATGGCCGCACTTGGTCTCTTAGCCTGCGTCTCGAGGCTCACCTTCTTCTTCTTAGGGGTCCGCGTCGCTCCTCCCGACTTCTTGACCGCCGGCTTCTTCTTCCGCCCTGCGGCTTTGTTTGGCCTGTAGTCCGAGTCTTCCTCAGCTTCCGGGTACACCATGTTGGCAAGCTCATCATCATCAGGACCATAAATGCCTTCCTGCTCGTCGCCACCCGCCGACTCGACCGCCGACTCGACCGCCGACTTGTTTTCTCCGTGACCCATCTCAGCTCGGCTGGCTGGCGGTTGCTTCAAATGTCCCCCAAAGTTGGCATTCAATAGATTGCGCAGCTCTTCTGGAGCAACGGGCTTCTCTGCAACCGATGAGGCCGCGGCCGAAGACTTGAATCCAACCGTCTTGCGCGCCCAAGGCTTTTTGCCCGAGATGGTGTAGTCATGAACGAGGGCAGCCTCCTTGAGAGTGGTCTCCTTCAGGGAGTTGTACCCAGCCAAAGTGGCGCCTGGCGAAATGGGAGTTGGAGGTTCTTGCTGATCCGAATCCTCAACCACGGGGTTGGAGAGCGAGGGAGGAGATTCCTGCGAACCGCCTGGGGAGAGCGCAGGAAGACGAGCTGTAAGCGCTGCTCTCTCGGAAGGTTTCTGAACCACCTCGTCCTCAATAGTCGCGGTGGCTTTCTTGCTGGGTGTCACCTTCTTGTTGGCTGGCGCCTTGCGGACAGCCGGCTTCCTCTTGACTGGGGCCTTTCTTGGGCGTGCAAAGGCCTGTGAACGACTGGATACTGGCGACTGATCGTCCTCGGGAGAGAGCTGTGCTTGACGACGGGCAGCCGTAAGCTTCTCTCGAGCAGCCTTCGCGGGCGTCCTCCTTTTCTGGGGACCTCTCTTGGGTCCGTTCGTGGCAGCATCCTTTGGAATTTCGAATCTGGGAGGCTCATGTCTGGGAGCTTCATGTCTGACAGCATCCTGTCTGGGCGGTGGCATGTTTGCCGGAGGCTCAGTTGCCCGTTGGAAGCCCGTGGGAATGCGATCCTCTTCAATGTGAGTCGAAACAAACTGTCCGCTGACAAACCGATAGTACTGTCCAAACTGTCGATCGAGGGCTGTCTGTAACTCAAGCCTCTCCGGTGTGGATGGGCCATCCACCATATAGGGCGTGTGGGTGCCCACGGAGTTCATCGTCGAAGCTCTGCTGGGACGATTGATATGAGGGACGCTGGCGGGAATCACGTCAGATACCGACCGTCCTCTCTGGTGCACCGGAAATCCATTCTCGGCATCGTCCACTTCCGGTTGCTCTGGCTCCGGGTCCGTCTGAGGAAGAGGCGGCGCGCCCAGCCAAGGGTCTTCAGGCGGTGGCGTCGGGGGGTCTCGGTACCTCTCGAGCAAGTTCTCGCAATGGGCGTTCAGGTCGATCCATCCTCTGTGGGAAGCAGTCTGCAGAGACTTGTTGTCGAAATAGTCGATAAAAATGTGCCCTTCGATCTTCAGGTACAAAAAGTCCACCAGCTTGGAGCCCTTCCAAAACTCAAGAAGGACGGCGTACTTGTCGAATCCCCTTTGACGCAGAAACACGCCCCCGAGGTCGATGCTCTCGCTCAAGACATTGTCCGTGACCAGCCACGGGCGGTGCTGGCCGACGAAGACGGCAGGCGTCTTGTTCTCGGCGGCCGCGTGCCCAACGAGGTCTGCCCAGCCCCGTTTATTGATGCTGTGGTCGTACACCAACCAGCTCTGGTGCTCCGTCGTGTACATGTTGAGGAAGTCGTGGACCTGGGGCCGAGTCAGGCGGAGGATGGTGGTGCAGATCTCGATGAAGCGATGGTTGTCGTGTTCAATGATCTTGATGATGATCCATCTCACACCCCAGTCCAAGTCGTCCCAGTCGACACGTCTCGGTTCGGCATCAGTTGGACAGCGGGTAGGGTGAATGAGAGGTGTCGGCGCCCCGTGGCTGCTATCTGTTTGAGAACCGGGGGAGTCGGAGCTCTAATCGATCAACTTGGAGTCAAACAGTGCCCTCGCCGTCTTCCTTTCCGACTTTCGGAGACGTGGATCGGGCGTGCTCTTCGCAATGGAAGCATCTCTTGCGAGTGAGTCGTGCATGTCCTTGGCAGCGGAAGCGCCTTCTGGAAGCGAGTCTCCTATCGCGAGCTCGACCATCCCGTTACTAAGATCTTGGACTCGGTTGTCGCTCCTCGGCGCGTCTTCTAGACATGTATTAGCGACGGGACCCGACGTGGAAAAGAAAGGAAGTGCAAGGGTGCATAATTACTCACCAGAGTATCTCTCAATCATGGCCGCATAAGAATCGTTCATAAAGTCAAGCAACTGCCCAGCTTCCTGAGGCACACCACGACGCGCTCCCGTGTACAGATAGCGGCGACGCGCCGACGGGAGATGCAAAAGCTGCGCGGGAGGTCGCGGAACGGCGGGCGGTTCTTGCTGTCCTGGCTGAGGAGAACCTTGAGAGAAGGTACCAGTATCCGCTGGCTGAAACTGTGCGTGAGAGTAAGTATCTCGTCTCGGGAGCCCACCAAACGAGTGATGAGGGCTCCGTGTTGCCTCGGGGGGACCTTCTTCGGCCATGATGTCGGCCGGAAGGTGCTCGAGGTTATTGGCAGACGGTACCAAGGAATGAGTTCCCGTCAAGACCCAAGAGACCAAAATGAGAAGGACCGAGGAGTACAGAGTACTGGTAAGGAATGGTGATGAAGGATTTGTCAACGCAGATGTAGCGTAGGATTTTGATCAGATAGGTAGATTGTTGACTTTGGCCTGTGATGTTGTTTTATGCGGCGAGTCACAACACGAGCCAACAAGAAGTCAAGATAACAAACACGTCCCAGCAACGCCTTGTTTGGCCACTAAACACGCGTTCTTCTTGCTATATGCAAACGTTTAGACGAAACCCATTGGCCGAGTGACGTACCTAGGGCGCAAGCGCGACGACAAGAGCTGGGTGTGAATCACAGAGGGTGCGGGACGACAGCCAAGATAGGTTGGATACGGGAGAAACCCGTGCTCACATCTTCAGCACATGTGCTCCTCGGAATAGGCTCAGACGAAATAACTCCCGAATTGCTCCTGGCTTAAGATGGGAGCCCCTGGGCGAAGGCTTCCCAACACAGTGTCGAGGCGGCCAAGATATCGCACAATCACCGTCGTCGAGGAACAGGTACAACATGGGTGTGATACGTATCGTGATAGTTATTCGTAATACGGAGGTCATGCCCAGACGTCTAATACTCGTGAGGGCCCAAGTCATTGAGAGCTACCGGTGCTCTCTAATCCATTCCGTCCGTTTCGTCTCGCCTCTGGGTATCCGCCGAAGCCAAACCGCTGCCAAATCATTGCTAATCCGAACGCCCAAAACACCCAGCCGCACGCCACCAATACCCTAATCTTCATGGTGCGCCGGGACGAGTTCCAACATTCACTGGCTCACGAATGGCCGGAACGCAATTCGTCCTTCA
Source organism: Thelonectria blattea (assembly GCA_024115155.1). Classification (NCBI taxonomy): domain Eukaryota; kingdom Fungi; phylum Ascomycota; class Sordariomycetes; order Hypocreales; family Nectriaceae; genus Thelonectria; species Thelonectria blattea. The sequence continues at coordinate 29,090 of JAMQMW010000155.1, forward strand.
AACCGATCCTCGTCCATCATCTCCGTGTCTGGATCGCCGGGGGCCTCCTCGTCCATATCAACAACTTGGTCGATATGCCGTTTCGCCTTCTGGCCGCCCAAGTCAGAGTTCGATACCCCATTGGACCGGTGCTGGGCGGCGACTTGGCACTGGGCGTTGATAAGATCCTCCCAAGACTGTAGCTTGCGCTTGACATCCTCGTCGAAGCAGCAGCAGAATCGCTGAATGCCGATGAACTGGATCGTCGTTATCATATCAGCCTTGAACATGGCCATGATGTAGGCGGCGGCGACGGTGGCTGAGCGCTCGTTGCCGGTCTCACATGTGATGAGGACTCTGCCTCCCGAGCACTCGCCTCGATTGGCGGCGAACAGAAGGTGTTTGTTGATGGCGCGCACGGCGATAGGGAACAGGCTGATTAGGTGCTGAGTGCCTGCGAAGTCCACGTATTCATGGGAGATGTTGAGTTGTGTCTGAGCCGCCTCCAGGCTAGTGAGTCCTGTTTTTCTCATGCGGGCATCTCGGACGACCAGGATCATGGAGATTTTATGAGCCTGGAGCCATGCACGATCGCGAATGACACTGTTGGGGCCGAGGTAGAGGAAGTCGAGGAGGCGCTGGGCGATGCGGCGCTGGGGGTAGGACCATTCGCTGGATCGATCGATGGCGCGTTGAGTGCGGCCCTGTGTGATGACTTGGAACTCATGCTGCGTCATGTCCAAGGCGTCGGCCCTCTCGAATGCGGGCTTCAGGCCCGTCATGGGTTCGCCTGACGACATGATGCCGTGGGGAGGGATGTGGATGAATGGCGGGCTTGGCCGGCGTTGATCGTAGGGCACAGATGTCGCGACACCGTTGACAATCGAAGGTCGAATCGCAGGGTAGGCTGCGTCCATCTCGGGCGAAAGTTGCGTGTTTGTCAGATTGTTGTTGGTGCGACGTGACGGATGCGACTGGCCGGGGCGATGAGGGCCTGAGTGGTGCAAATGGCTTTGCTTGGAAGCGAGCGACTGAGTGCTGCGTCAGTTTGCGGAAAGTGCCGGGTTGGTCTTGATGTTGAGGGAAGAGGGGAGGTGAAGTTGGGGAGAGAGACACCCGACCAATTTATTATGGAGGAAGGAAGGAAGGAGGGCTGAGCTGCCGCGACTGGAAGCTTCATTCGGTTGGCTGGTGCCTTGCGCCTGCCTCATGAGAGCTTGCTTGGGCTGTCCTTATTCCTTACCACTGCACCCTAACAGCTTTGCTCCAATTGCTGGGGATGTATCCATACTGGCAGGTATCCTGAGGAGCGGTACCTAACCCCTGTCAGCCTAATGGTCCTGGTCCAGGAGACACTGCATTCAGTGACATTTGACGCCATTTCCACGGCCGTGGGCCCGAGCTTCATCCCCTCGAGGTACTTACTGGGTCCAGTGCTTTGTGTACCGGGTACCGGAGAGGACCAATTCCATGATGCACCCATAACCTTTCATGTTCTTTCTGGTCAATACTTACGTCCGTCGTAGAAGTCAACTTTCAGCAATGGGACAATCCATTGGGGTTGAAGGTTTGGAGCATTGATTCACATCAGGCCCGCAGGCACCTGTTGGCGCGGTATTGACTTTGGCTTCTATTGTTGAGGTGCCTTCATGTTCTACTAATACAAGATTACCTAAAATACAGCAGGTGGATGAGAGAATAGACCCATCTACAGTTACAGGTGGTCACGACATGTCCATCAACCCTCGTCTATCATACTTGGCCTTCCATCTTATACAATCAGTACCCAAACGCCGTTCAGTGCTTGTCCATCCTTTTGCGTTCGTTGAAACCTCATATCGTACATCACATCAACGATCTGTCGACGCGCTCGCCATGTTCTCAACCCCTTCTTCATCGTCCACCGGGAGATACTCGTCATCAGGAGCTGGGGGAGTGGCGTAGCTCGCCCCTTCCTCCCGGACCCCCCCTAGCTCTTGTTCCTTGATGGCGCTGGTCTTCTCCATTCGAGATTCTGCCGCGGCGCGCTTGAACTTTCTCTTGGACGTCAGCTCTGCATCGGTAAAGTCCAGACGCTCGAGCGACTCGACGAGCCGCTGCTCTACCAACGTCCTGACGTGAAATGCCAATTCCTGGTCTCGGAAGACACCCTGGAACCGATACGAAAGCCAGATGTACATGGAGATGGAGTTGTGTAGCGCTTCCAGCTTCCATAGGTAGTCGCTCGGCGACCCTGCAAATTCCCTCGGATCGGTGTCGAGAATCTCGAGCGGTATTTCCTTGCAATCCAGTAGGGCGCCCGTCTCGTTGCGCGCGATGGCACCCGACAAGGCACGAAGCACATCGATGGACTCTTTCGCGCGCATGTTACAGGGAACACAGCTGATCGTGAGTCGGTCTTGAACTGACAAAGGGGTAATATCCTGGATCTGGTCGACAATCTCCAGCTGACTTGTCCGAAGGGAGAAACTGTATAGTTCGCTCATGGAAGCCAATTCTCGAATGCGCATCAGGATGAATGAGAGCGGGGTGTCGCGAGGGAAATATGTCGAGAACCGCTCGATGGCAGATGCGGGAGGGGCAACGTAAGCCGTCTTCAGATCTTCGTTGGGCGTGCTGAAGGCTCGATGAACGGCCTTCAAATCAGGCGCCTCCATCGTTGTAACGTATCCAATCTTCTTTTCCTCAATTTCGGCTTCGGTCACGGAGGAGTCGTTCTGGGCCGTTCGGTATCGTCCAGCCCGCCCACCGATTTGCTTCAGCTCGGGAAACGTGAGCATTCGGTTTTGGTCCCCATCATATTTGGTGACGGATTCCAAGACCACTCGTCGGATCTCCAAGTTCAGACCCATTCCAATCGCATCGCTGGCGACGATGAAGTCGTAATCATTGTCCGGGTCGTTGAATAGCGCAGCCTGTTTGATGCGAACTTCTGGTGGCAAGCTTCCGTAGATGATGGCGCAGCGTCGGCCAGTGGCTGATTCGATTCCTCGCTTCATGATGTGGAGGTGGACTCGACTGAAGGCCACGATGGCGTCGCCCTTTTGCAGATTGTGGTAGTTGTTGCCGATCGATTTATTCATGGGCTCCAGGGGGCTCAGTCGCTCATATCTGTGAACGATGCACTCCTCCCCGATGCTTGCACATATGCTCTGAATGAGATTTACCGTCCGCTCTTCACCACATAGATGAACCTCCTTGGCTTGGACTCCAAGCAGAGCAAAGGTCCAAGCGGTACCACGGTCATTGTCACCCAGCATCTGAATCTCATCGATGACGGCAACGTCGTATCTGGTGTTGAGGGGGGTCATTTCCACCGTACAACTCGAGAAGTATTGATCCGTGTCTTCTGGGATGCGCACCTCCTCCCCCGTAAGCAGCGCACAGGGAATGCCCCTTGCTGTGAAACGCTGATAGACTTCGGTAGCCAGCAGTCGGAGAGGCCCGGCGTAGACTCCGGACTTTGCGTTTTCCAAGGCCTTCAGAGCGCGATACGTCTTTCCTGAATTGGTAGGCCCAACGTGGACGTGGATGGTCCGTTGCATGGCTCGTGTGGCAGGAAACCACTCTTGCGGGAATCGAAAGTCCAACATCCGCCGGTGGCTGTCCTCGAGGCCTTTTGAGAAGCGTTGTCGGATCAAGAAGGATTGAAACGAGTATTGTAGCTCCTTGGTGAGACCCTTGAGATCTCTGAGAATGAAGGCATCTCGAAGATTCCAGAATAATGGATTCCGCTCTCTTCTCGTGATGTTCTGCTCGGCCATCAAGAACGCCTGGTCCAACACGTCGATGAAGAGGGAAGCCTGCTGGGTGATTTCATCCTTGCCGACGCCGGCAACGGACACTAGTGAATCGTCATAACGTGTCAGAAGCCCTTGGAATCGCGTCAAGACGGTAGACCGGAAAGTAGCATGGCGACCCGAATACTTTTTAGTATCTAAGCGTAGACGAGACTTGGCATCATGGCCTTGCTTGATCTAGAGATTGTGAGCAATTCGTCCCGGCGCATTGTCTCCCTGATGGCCCTCACCGAGCTGGAACGACTTCGGCCACGGATTGTTCCCTTTGTGGGCTTGGGCGAAACAGCGTCTTTGAGCTTGGTTCCGGCTTGGTTCGAAAATTGCCTGCATGAGAGAGCCCAATAAGTCGCTGGGGGAGTGACGGCGCGGGCTGCTCCCGATCGGAGGAGAAATCTCATGGCAAAAGCCCTGTAGCTCTGTGTCTCATGCTCTACGGCACCGTGACACGGATTTTCTGATTTTCGGCCGAGCGAATGTCGAATTGCGCCGTGAACGAATTTACAAAAATTGATACAACTCGAGATGCTCTCCAACCATGAACCTCTGAAATTTGCGAAGCGCCGGATCATCAATCAGCCGAAACAGATCAGGCCAAGTGGGGCGACGAGCTGATGACGCCGAGATGCCCCAATCGTCATTACATCAACGGAAGCTCCTAAGCAGGCTGCAACAACTTTGCACTCCTTCATTCACGATTTTTGCTTGACTTTGGCGCTGCCCCTACTCACCGCTCCAAAGGCTGCCGACACCCTGAAGCCGTCGCGGGCGCACCTTTTCGTCGTTCAGCCCACCTACATCCGCAGCCATGGCGTCGTCATCGAACCCCCCAACACCCCTTCTCTAGTAAGTATCGATCGCTGCCTATCCATCAACACATCTGCAGTTCTACGTGATGAATCGATCAAGGACGAAGCTCGCTGACACTTGGGCAAAACCAGCTCCTGCATCGCCCACCACACAACCATCCTTTCAGAATTCCCGTCCTCCGACTCCTCTCAGACCTCCTGGGTCGAATCCGAGATCCTCCCTCGGATCGAGAAAGAAACGAGGCGCAAACTCACCTACGAAAACTTGAGTGACGACCGCCAGATTCACTGGGTCAATTCTCCCGAGCACGGGGGCTTGACCTTCCTGGTCATTACCGAATCGTCTCTCCGCCGCGCGGTGGCCTTTGGGTTCCTATCCGAAATCCAGAACCTCTTCCTCCAGAAATTCAACAACCATGACTTTGGAGAGATGCCCAAGAAGGGCGCGAGGTCGTTCAATTCCGATCTCAAGGACCTCATGGTCGAATACCCCACAATAGGCGGCGGCGGAGACGACGCCATTGGCAGCGCCAGGCGGGAGATTGACGATGCGAGGGACATCATGGCCGAGAACATCAGAAAGGTGTGGGAACGCGGCGAGCGCATCAGTCTTCTAGTCGGCAAGACGGACCAACTGGGCGGCAGCTCGCGCGAGTTTCGGGTGCGCAGCCGAGGACTGAAGCGCAAGATGTGGTGGAAGAACATTAAACTCATGGCGCTTCTGGGATTGGTTCTGTTCCTGATCATCATGGCTATTGTTATCGCAGTCAAGAACTGATGGATTTGAGCGCGCAGAGCGTGGAGTTGGCGACGCGCTGGCCTTTGTTTCTCGCGAGGGTCTCATCACTCTGACGGTTTTCTTTCCTTTTTTTTTTTTGTATACCTACAACGGGATTTTCTGGGATGGAACTTGCGGGACCGAAAGCAAACAGTGCGTATCAGGGCAATCAAGGCGTTTCTCTTCAATTTACCAATACTCAAGAAACCATATCATATTTGAACCTGTTGTGCTCGCGTGAGTCGCCCATGAACCATGTGATAACCATTTCCACCAGAAACAGCTGCGCATTACAAGCTCCCATTCAGCCTATTCTTGATCCGACTCCCTTTTTCGTTACGTGTGCCTCGAGCATGGTGTGAATGCTACATAAGGCACGCATGGATATGGGCCAGCCAGTCTCCAATGTTGCAGCGAGTTTCGTGTGTCGCCTATTTTCGTCATGATGATTCCTCCTCGAATACCATCTAGCCCTTTGCCAGTTTCGCCTATTGATAGATGTCGAGATTCGGTCCTCCTCAGAGTCTTCACCGACGACAGCTTGTGCGTTGATGCGTCGGATACAACTCCGAGATGGGGCCTCATAGCTTATTCCCTCTCCTCTGGGCCTCTTGGTAGACGTAACCTTGGGTCACAGGGCTTTCAGATGCAGCCAGACCGACAGCGACAGGTGAGCGTCGTAATCTATCGGTGAAGAAAGCTGGGTGCCATGTCGAAGCGTTGTGCTGAAAGTGTTGCGTCCACTGTGTCGGAACGGTTTGGGTCGCGGGGAGGGCATCAGCGCCTGTGGGGGGACAGTTCACGCCCATTGTGACGGAGGCGGGTTCAAAGAGCAGGATAAATCAGTGCAAGGAGGAGTCACATTCTCCAATGAGTCGAGATGCACAACCAACAAAGACAGAAGAAAGAAACCTGGGGTATTGCGTCTTAATGTTTAGTTTTCCCGTGTTCCCACGTGCCTCGGCCTCGTCGGGGACAGAGTCCGATGATGTGCGGGATGACGGCAGCTCCCCCGCATGACTAATACAGGCAAAATCTGGAAATGAACGAGATCGGCTGGGGGAGGGCTTCTGGATTCGGAATTGCGTGCGGAAGCAGCGAATCCGATCATCGGAATAGCCCTTGGACCAAGCCAGAGCCAAGTTTGTTGTGGGCGCAAAACAGGCAGCGCACCGCGAAGAAAGCCTGATAAGGATTCAAAACGGGAATGTTGGAGAAATGCCGGGAATAAATGGGTCTCTTCCTTCCCCAGCGTCTCGATGCCGAATCATGATTGTTTTTGGTCCGGACATGCAAATGCGAGTGATGAATCGTCCTTCTTGCAGCCAGTGCCCGGAGGAACTCAGCCCTGCCGGGCTCAACACATATGAGGAGAAATAAGGGAGTGACTGCTGGCTCGGTCTGGCCTATTCAAGCTGCGACGACCGAATCCTTCATGCGCGACCCCTGCCGCGTTAAGCTCAGCCCAATCATGCGCACCTAGGAGCAGCTCCGCCACCCGCAAACCTGGTTTTTCGTCTCTGCAAAAATAGAAGCAAGCCTGAGTAAGGTCTGTGTCATCATGTACGGATTTTCATGTCTGGGAACGCAGCAGAGAAGCCTCACCATCAGCCCAAATTGCATGCACGGGGCGCTGCCCACCAAGGAAGGAATCAATCCATTCCCCAGACTAATGAACCTTGCTTGGATTGTTCCTCCCTTGCTTCCCAAGCTCCTTCCCACCCAATGACAAGCTGGTCCAGCGAACTTCCAGGTCACGTGTCTTGGCAAGACCTCAGTCGAATGCAAAGTGCGACGAAGGAAGTCTTGCATTTCCATCAGGTCGCCAAAGCCTTCATCGTCGGTGTCGCGACTGACATCTTTGTTTTTATCGGTCCCTTTCTCGTCTGGCGTCATGTCCGAGGCCTCCGTGACGTTGCTGAAGACGTGCCAGACATGTTTCCATGCCAAGATCCGCTGTGAGAAGACGAAGGACTCGGGCGTGTGTGACCGGTGCCTGCGCCTAGGCAAGTCGTGCGTGTTTGCGCCCTCACGTCGTCGCAAGGCCAATCGCACTGTTCCCGTTGCTGCTGCTTCGTCGAGTAGTGCAGCCGCCGCTACCGGCCTTTCCGCCGCCGCCACTCCATCCGCGGGTGCTGGGTGAGGCGTGATGCATCCTGGTAGTTCAACTCGAGCTGACCGCCGTCATAGTAGACAACTCAAACCTGGCTCGTCTTCTGCCAATAGACCAGCATCGAGGACTTCTGCTCGCGCGCAGCCAATACCTGAAGATGCTTCCTCGTCGACAACGTCGTCGTCGACTCCAAATGTCCCTCAATCAGAACTTAACACCGAGCCTTCTTACTATAATCCCTTCGCTCGTGGTTTCTTGACTTATGAGAAAGGAGATGAGTATTTAAATCACTTCAGGACAAAGATGATTCCCCATTTCCCCTTCGTCATCATCCCAGACACCATGACCGCTCAAGACCTGGCCCGAGACAAGCCGTGTCTCTGTGTCGCCGTCTTCTGCGTGTCTTGCAGCGACGATCCAGTTTTGCAAAAGTCGATTGGGAGGCTCTTCAATCAGATGGTGTCGATGCGTTTGTTGGCCAAGAAGGGATGGTTCACCACGATTGATCTCTTGCAGGCTCTTCTCGTCGGGCTGGCTTGGTATGGTCCTCCTCACCAATTGTGAACATGAAGCTAATGTGCTGCAATAGGGCTCATTTTCAGCCAAGGCCACTGAAATACTCTCAGCAGTTGGCACTCGCAACCAGCATTGTTGCAGATCTCAGACTCGACAGGCCTCGGATAGCGGTGTTATGGAGTCTGAACGAAGACCTCGTTAAAAACGACGGCCCAAAACTAACGCCCGATGAGATGCGAGCATTGGCCGGGGCATACTATCTATCCTCCAGGTATGATGCCTTTCATCCTTGCGATTCTTCAGCTAACGCTGTGCAGCACATCAGTCCTCATGCAAAAGGCACGCTTCTTCAGGTACACGCCATACATCCTGGACTGCTGTCGAAAACTCACCATCTACGGCGGCGCGCCCACGGACAAATACCTATCATACATCATCTACCTGCAAAAGCTAATGGAGGAGGTTGACGACGCCGTGAGCATTTCGCAATCGCCTCATCACCTCACCGCCGAACTTCAGAGAATAAAGGACATCTATCTACAGACCAAGTCGACACTGCCCTTTGCATTGAGCGAATGCCGTAAGTGCTACTAGTTGAGTAGAATAGCCTTATACTAACCGTTCACAGCTATCGTCCAACTACAAATCCACGTCGTGGAACTGCTCATCTGTCAGCCATCACCAGATAGTGTGTCACTCGGCCCAAACGGCTTTCAAAATGTCCAAGGCGCTGCCAACCCATCCGGCCTTCTCGACTGGTTGTCCCAGAGTCTCGCGGCGGCCAAGAATCTCATCAGCATTCTCCTCATCCTCCCACCCGGCGAAGAGGGCCTCATGCCTAATATGAGCTGGGTCTGCCTATATAGCACAGCATCCCTGGCGGTGCGGCTGGACTTGCTCGCACTCCATTTCGACATGGGCCATCTCCGTCGCATCCTCGACTTGACGTACACTCTCCGGCAAATCATCATCCGCCTGCAGACCCTGTCGGATTTCGAGTCGGGCCCCGACGTCCCCAAAAACGCCTTCTACCACCTCACCATCCGGGCTCGTCAGGTCGAGAAATGGTACTGCCATCACCTGTCGCAAACGGACTCCCCCGACGTGCGATTTTCCTCGTCGGGCTCTTCCCCGAACAGCCTCCAAGCACCAGGCGAAACTCGCACGCCAGCGCCGCCTCCCTTTCTCACGCCCGTGAGCATCGTCCCCAGCGTGCAGGTCACCGGCCAGCCCGACCAATCGTGGACGGCTGCCAAGGTGATGGAGTTTGACCCCGACATATCCATGGGCAACATGCTCTTCACGGGGCACTTTGACTTCCTCTCGGACGGGTCTGGGGGGTTCGCCATGCCGCCAGACGTGGGTTTCCAGTCGCCGCCAGACGGCCACATGGGGGCCAATTTTGATTCGGGCATATAGATGGACACGGATATCACGGAGTTGCGGTGCGGCATATAAAGGGTCGGGATAAGAGATACACGAAGCGATTCATGACACATTGGGCGGTTGCAATTCCTGTCTATGACTCTATATTCTATACTTGTACAGTCGTAATCATTTCATGGCACATGGCACGGGACTATTTGCCCTTGCCCTTCTTCTTCTTCCCGTCCTTGGCCGGGGCCTTTTGCTTTTCCTTCTCCTTGCCCTTCTTGATGCTGTTTACCAGGCTCTCAATCTCGTCGGCCTGCTCCTGTTCCTTCTCTTGCTTGGCCTTTTTCTCATCCTCTGCCTTTTGTGCGCCCCGCTTCTTGGCCTGCATCCGCTCGACCTTTTCGATCAGGGCGTCGCTCTCCTCCCACAGCTTCTTGGCCACCTCTTCGTCCCTGACTTCGCCCCGGGCAAAGTCCACCTGCATGCACTCCTTGATCAACTTTCCGCCCTCCCCGCGTCCCAGCTCCCCGTCCATGGCGGCGTACAGGATCGACTGGGCGGCCATGTACGGCGACTTGAGCAGGAACCACGGCAGCGGGTACGCCCCCAGGTACATCGCCAGACCCCAAAGCGAACCCCTCGTCAGCCACCGGCGGGTGCTCGGGGTGCGAGCCAGGCCCGGGTCGACAAATACGACACGGGCATTCATGGGGGCGCCGTCGGGCCGCTTGTACGCGTCGAGGTGCTTCTGGAAGGCGTGCCCGAAGACGTTGAGGGCGAGCTTGCTACGGGCGTAGGCGGTGCCGGGCGACCAGGTGGAAGCGGAGAGCGGGGTCTTGAGCGAGGGAGAGCCGATGTACGAGGAGCACGTGGCGATGATTACGCGGACGTCGCGGTCGATGGGCTGGGCGCGCAGGGCGGGGCTCAGGATGCCGAGGAGGTGGAAGTTTGCGAGGAAGTTGACCATCCACGTGTGTTCGACGCCCTCGTCGGATTCCTTGCGCTTCCCGCCGGGGGGCGTGAGGGTCGCGGCGCAGAGGATTACCATGTCGAGTCTTCGCGGGGGCGCGTTGTCGATCCATTTGGTCGCGAACTTGCGGATGCTGTGGAAGCTGCGGAGGTCGACTTGTTCGGTGTAGACGAGCTGGTTGTTTGTGCGGGCGCGCAGGTCCTGGATGTATTCGACGAGGAAAGGGTCCGAGGGGGGATTCTGCGAGAGGAGGACGAGCTGGGCGCCGCGGGAGGCGAGTTCGTGGGCGACTTGGGCGCCGACTCCGGAGGTCCCGCCGGTGAGGATGACGACTTTTCCGTGGAGGTTGCGTTCCGAGGGGTTGGCGCGGCCGGCCGTGTAGAGTTTGAGGAAGGTGAGGAAGGCGGCGGCGAAGAGGGAGAGGAGGATGGTTTTGGCGTTGCGGAGGAGGATGTCGGGGATGCCGTTGTAGAGGACGCCCATGAGGAGGACGACGGCCATTGTTTGGGAGGGAGCCGGGGTTCGGCTGGTTGGATTGGGTTAAATGAGTGAATGGCCGCGCATTCCGGAGGCGGGCGGGAGGATTGGCCTGGTTGAACGAGGCGTTGATGGGGATGGGAAAGGGGAAGGGGATGGATAGGAATCGTGTCCTGGATAATGTTCCACGCGGCTTCACGTGATTAGGAGCCCTCCTTCTTGAGGCGACAAGACTGAGACCCTGCAACTTGACTCGTGGTTGAAATGATGGATATTGCTCTTGAATTAATTAATTCGTAATTGGCTATTATCATTGGTTCGAATATAGTTGCGACACTCCCGTCCCAGCCCAAACAATTTGACGACACGTTCTCATTGCGGCGGATACAATGGCTCATCCGAGTCCTTCTTCTTCCGCACCCAAATCTCCCCGATAGGATCCCCCGGGTTTTCCACACACACCCACTCCCCGATACCATGCTCCTTCGCCGCCATCCTCACACCTCTCCCCCCTCCTCCGATAATCAAATTCCCCGGCCGGTAGTTCTCATCCGTGTACATCCTCCGAATCACACTCCCATGCACCCTCACCGCATCCGGAACATCACGCACCTCGCCGCACGGAAGAGGCCACCGGATCGGCTTCCACGACCCGTCGGCCTGCAGATCCATCCGTCGAAAGGGGAGGTACTCCATGAACTTCCACGCCGTGACCGCCACGGCGCCCAGCCCCTGTCCGTACTCGAGCGAGTCGTGGATGCGCGCGCCGCACGCCCGGTGCATCATGTCGTGGAAACTCCCCGGCGCGTGGGGCGACTCGCCCTCGGTGCGGTCGTCGGATCCGAAGCTGGGCATGGTGGGCGTGCGGCTGGGACCGTCGTCGGCTTCGTCGTTGGCGAGGCGGATGTCCGGGATGGGTTTCTCGTCGACGCGGTCGCCTGGGTTGGTGAATTCTTCGGCGGCCGAGCATCCCATTTCGTTGACTTTGACTTCGTCGAAGGGGAGGCCTGCGCGGATGGCTTCCCGGACTATCCAGACGAGGGGGATGTGGCTGGCGCTCTTGCTTTCTTCGAGGACTTCCCAGCCTCCGCCGACGTCGGCGTGGCCGCCGGAGAACCAGACTTCGTCAATGTCCTGGCTGTCGTCTTCGGGATCGACTTCGGAGATAGGCAGGGCGGAGATGTTCGACATGGTGTCGAGCTCGCAATTCCGGTTCTGTCTCTGTGCCGACTTGGACCGGGCACGATACGGCGTGTAGTCGGGTTGAGAGCCGCCTCCGTTGTTCTCGCCGGGTTGCAAGTACCTGCTTGGTCTCCGTCCTCGACCCTCGTTGTCGTCCTTTGTCGCCATGCCCTCGCGCAAGTCTTCCAGGAACTCGCCTATGTGACGATGATGTTTGTGACCTCCCTGATCCCTAGCCTGGTACATCAAATCCTGGCGGAACTTTGCCCGCCGCTCATCAATACTGACAGCATGCCGAATTACCTTTGCGCTGCTCCGAGCCGTATAAGGGAACTTGCTCCTCTGCATCCACGCCGCCTCGAACCGCGGCACCGAATTAACCGTGTCGAACAATCCCAGAAACCGAATCCGCCCAACAGGCCGAGAAAAAGTCTCGCGAAACCCCTTCATGAAGCGAAACATCTCGTCCCTCTTCTTCCAGTTCTGCTTCTCCTCCTTCTCGGACCCTCCCGTCGCCGCCTCGCGCGCCTGCCACTCGGCAAAGGCCTTCCATGCAAACTTGACCATTTCCTCGTTGCCGTGGGACAGCAGGCCGATGTAGTCGAGCATCTCGGCCAGAAAGCGCGCAATGTAGGCGCCGCGGCTGAAGCCGAACATGTAGATCTCGTCGCCCGGGTTGTAGAATCGCATCAGGAAGCGGTAGCCGCCCACGACGTGCTGGTCGAAGGAGGACCCGACGGCCGAGTCTTTGGCTTTTTGGTACCATGAGCGGACGCGGGCGCGGACGCCGGTATGGGTGAGGGAGCCGGAGACGACGTAGGTGCCGATGCCGGCTACAGGTTGGTCAGCAAGGTCAGGAAGGTTGCGGGATAGGTCTGGTAACTCACGCTGGTAGTAGTGATACTGATCCCCGGCGGTGCGGTCCAGCATGCGAAAGATCTTCAGAATGTTGCTGTCGCTATCATCTCCGTGAAACTTGTTTCCCGTGCCGTCGAAGCAGAGCACCAGCTTGCTGGGCTTCCGGCCGGGTTCGGGGGCGGGCAGCACGGGAGCCATGACGGGCGTGGACGGTCTGCTGGGGAAGTCATGGTACGAGGACGAGGAGGCTTTGGAGGGGGCTTTATGCGAGGGCGGCGCCGAGGGAGGAGCAGGAGGAGCAGTAGGAGGAGCGTGCTGGGCCGGCACGGGTGCGAGGTGAGATGCGTCCATTGTGAGATGGGAGTGACCCTGGGGGGGTCTTTCGAATCGAGGCAAAATCGGCAACCTGTAGGGAAAAGGAGATTGGTGAGGAGGCTTGCAGCTCTGTGTAGACCGACAGGCCCCCTTGATGGAATCAAGCTGTGGTAAGGATCATGGGAGTCACGAAAAGAAGCAAGACCCGAAAACCCCAGTTCACAAAAAAACCGATCCCTTGAAAGCGGGAAACGGTCCCGTTTTACATGTTCGCAGGGAGAAACAAGAACGGCAGAGGCCAGGCCAGAATTGGAGGAGCGAGCGGCCAAGAACGAATCGACGATTGACCTCCAAGCTCTGGGGCTACGATGCGGTGTGCCGTGCTGGAACGAGATCATTCCAACCGGGACCAATCCGAGGCCTTGGCTATGGCATTACCGTCCAAAAGAGCATGGGGCGACAGGGCGAAAAGGCCGGGTGGCTTTTCACTTGTGAGAGTGTCTCCGATTCCATCGAATAACAGACGAGCTTTCTACTCGACGGTGCGAAAAAGAAGCAGACGCATGTCTCAGAGGAGAAAGAGAAAGATGAGCCTGGTTGTTGATAGAACGGGACGCGCGATGCGGGCGAGTGGGCTTGAGGGGGGGGCAATTAGGTAGTGTGCGGTGCGGAATATGCGGGCGGGCTTTCAGCTGTTGTGGATGGCTGATCTTTTGCTGTTTCCGTGGGAAGGGAGAGATTGGGAGGGAATGAGGGGTGATGTTTCTTGATTCGATAGGTTTTCTGAGGGCCTGGCTTTGTCGTCGTTGGAGGGACGAGGGAGTCCGACTTGCACGAAATGGGAACACGAAGCTGTCACAAGCATACAGCACAATACAATTTATCGCAGCATACGGATACAAAGCACGAAGCATCCATATCCTACGACTAGGTAATAGGTAACTCTTCTCCCTACCGATCCCTAGTCATATCTCCTTTTCAGACCCCCCTCCCTCCGATCACCACACATCCCTGCCCGTCAGCTCTCCTCCCCTCGCCCAATCCAGCCGTCGCTCCCCACCGTAGCCCGTCAGCTCGCCCTCTCTTGGTCCAAACTACTTCGTACCGGAGGATTTATCCTTGCTTGGTGCTTAGCGCCGGCTCCAGCTCAAATCTGCCTGCCCTGCCCTGCCCTGCCACTTTGCACATCCCCAGCTGGTCGTGTCTGTTTTTTGCCTTTCAGCTTCTTGCAGTCAAGTTTGTCTTTTCTGTGATTCTGCCCCCCTGTTGAATGGACAAACGGAATAGAGACCAATCTTGCGTTGGCGAATCGACATGGGGAATGGAGGGCAACTCAGTGACGTACCGGATAGCCCTCCCGAGCTACCTTACCTAGCCAGTGGCGGACGCTACCCAATGGCCCGTCCCTAGCAAAGCAAAAAAAGGACAGGCGTCGAGCGGGGTTTGTGAATTTATTAGTGAGGCGCTTCGCGCAAGCCGGAGGGAAGCAGAAGGGGACGGTGTGACCGACGGAGCCAACTGGCCTTTGCCATTGTTGAACGGGATCGGCTGGAGGCGTATTTCTCTGATGTCATTGTCTCTATGTATTTGTTTGTAATCTGCGGAGTCAATGTACCTAATTGCACGGATGTACGAAGGTTAGCGTCACAAGTTTTGTTCCCGTCTCCTGGTAGCTTATCAGGGGTTGCATAGTGCTATCGCGTTTTCTAACACATGGACGGTCCTTATTACCGGTCTTAGGCCTCTTCTCCCTGTAGGTCTAAGGGATGCTCACTAATATCTAGCACGTATAAGCCCTAAAGCAAGAAAGTCCTCAGGTAAACACCCACTAAAGAAAATTGCCAACTCAGCCGGTCTTCGCCACTATGCCGCACGGTGAAGGGACGCCAACCTACGTAGTTCTTCCCAGGTTTAGCTTGCCAAAGATGCAGATCGCGAGTTGAGAAAAAAGGTCAGTCATGCAGTGCGAGATGCAAACTGGTGGAGACGGCTTCAAGCTGACCGACCCTAGAGACGTGCGACCAGTCGATCGAGAAAGTTTCCCGCTGCTGTGCTCTGTTGTGAGACGTTTGGGATTCCGATGATGGCGTCCATCACGGGCCTGGCTACGTAATTGGGTCTCTGGGGTTGACCATGAACTTTGTCTCTTGGCCTGCGACAACAGAGCTATAATGGACAAGTTCAAGCTCCAAACAAGACTACTCGTCACATCTCCATTCACATTGCCAAACTGCCAGTACAAACCCAAGTCATCTACAACTTACTATCCCTCCAAACCGCCCTCCTCTTCTCAACAAAGCTCAACACCCCCTCGCGCATATTCTCCCCGCCGTCCATATCCCGATACAACCCCCCATCCAGCCTCCCCGTGCTCTCCCTCGGATCCTCGGCGTCCCAGCCACCCAACAGGCCCTCGCGCGACACAATCACCGCGTCGGGCGAGTTGCCCGCCATCTCGGCCGCCCAGTCCAGCGCCTCTTGCACCACGCCCGCGTTGACGTCTTCTTGCGTTGCTGCCGCGGCAGCAGCACCCCCTGCGACCTTGACCACCTTGTTCACGAGTCCCCAGGTCTCCAGCTGCGCAGCTGTATACGTCCTCCCCAGCAGGGCCATCTCGGATGCTCGCTGACGACCCAGAGTGCGCGTGATGCGCGGCAGGGCGCCGGCAATGGCCACGACGCCGCGAGTCACCTCTGGCAAACCAAACTTGGCCGTCTCGGCAGCAATCACCATGTCGACGTTGAGCGCCATCTCGAACCCCCCGCCCAGACACAAGCCGTTGACGGCGGCGATGACGGGCTTCTTCCCGCGACGATTGCTCAACCCCCCGAAGCCGTCTCCCGCCCACTTCTCCGTCGCAGGAGGATGGTCGTCCCCGGCGTGCTTGTCGTTCCACTCCTTGAGGTCCGCGCCGGCGCAAAAGGCCCTCCCCCGGCCGGTCACGACGGTGCATCGCAGGCCCGGCTCGGCGTCGTACCAGGCCCAGAGGTCGGCGAGGGCGAAGTGGGCGCGGCGCGGGAGCGCGTTGAGCTGGGCCGGTCGGTTGAGCGTCACGAGGAGCACGTGAGGTCGCGGCGAGGAGAGCACCGCGTCGGCCACGGGCGGCGGAGGCCGGGAGAAGGTGTGCGACATGACGAGGGATTGGGGAAACGTGGTGACGGAGAGGGTGAAGAAGTGAGCTCCGGAGTGGGAGTGGTAGAGCTTTGGCATGGGCGATGGATGAACCGGTTGGTCTGAGAGGTAGGCACTTGCTTTGTGAATGAATCAAGATGATTCCCTCTTGACGAGTCCCTGGTCCAGCACATCCGGGGTCGGAGTGTGGGGAACCTCGGCATCTCGGTTGGAGATGCTTCTTCTAGCCCGAACTACGATGCCGCAAGTTGGACAGATAGGCCAGGTAATCTTCAAACCTCATAATGGCTATTCTTTCGGTCTTGGATATGAACGCAACAGTTCGGCCGTCTATTGTCGGCCCGTAGTCGGGTGGCAACTAGAGCAGGTTCGATTGATCCCACGTGATCCAACTACGGTCGGCGCTGAGTCCATAGCCAGTAAACCGAGGGAAATAGTCCATTTTCTGTCGGAAGGAGGAGTGCCACATCGTGGGAAGTCCCAGGATCAAGGTTCGCGAAGTCGTCGAACGAAAGGAATGGATGGCTTCCAGGCATCACGGACATGTCGATCGTATGGGTGTGTTGCCCGGTATCATGTATCGACGCTATAGAATGTAATAACTGTCCAGGTGAATAGACGCGAGAAGCGAATCGCCTGGGGAGAAGCCAAATGGACCGCGTGTGTTCATCGACCTGATGACACGCTCCGATGATGGATTTCTGGCTTTCCATGTGTGTAGGTTCCCATGGTGATCCCCCGCCGCGATGACTGGACCATGTGTCGAGAATGTATAAATACTGTCCAGTCCGTTCGAGAGAGACTTCGCAGAGTCCGCACCCCGCTTCCCGGCCATGCTGCCGTCGATGCCCTTGATGCCCTGGATGCCGCCGATGTGACTGATTCTCTTCCCGGCCTCAGTGCTCCAGAGCGAGACGATGCGGGGAATATGGCATGGGCAAGCGACTACGGAAGCGTCGGGGAACAGTGATGGTGAGAGAAGGCGCAAGCACATCACTGTTGTTAGAAACGTCCTGGTTTTCCGCGTTAAGTGGCTATAACTGTACAAAAGCAGAAGAAGAGAATGCTAAAACTAGTTACTAAAGACTGTCTATATATAGTGGAATAAACTAGTAAAATTATAT
>JAMQMW010001540.1:10870-25338 GCA_024115155.1 Thelonectria blattea
ATAAACAGGAGGAAAGATGAGAAGTGTCGAGTCCAAGTGGGGATGATGGATGATGGATGGAGGAGGAGGTGGAGGAGTGAGTGAGTGGATTGGAAGAAGGGGAAGAAGGAAGGAAGGAAGAAAGTGGACAAGACATTGTCTCATTCATCTCCCCTCCTCATGGAATGGAAAACAATGACGGCGACGCGATATGAAGCAGCAGATTATACTCGGCACATACTTACTACATGACATGCCAAAATACCTTGTTCCTGGTGAATATCCCGCCGGGGGTGAGATTCTAGTCGGCGGCAACAACAAATAAGCCTCTTGCATTATTATTTCCTCTTCATTTGTTGATGATGACAGCGTTGTTGACTGCATATTGTACCGTCGTGCTGGATACATGACGCCCGCACGACGAGAATTGCGCCGAAAAGTGATTGATTGCATCCGTGGCCCTCCTGTCGGGATTACTTCGGGGCCGGGGACAACTCACACTTCGCCCGAATCAAAGTCGGTGAGAAATACCCCCAAGTCCTCACCAGCCAGCCAGCCAGCCTTCTTCCATCACAACAAACATCAACAAGACAAAAAAACAACAAACCACTCACACACACCCCTCTTTTTCTGGAACCTGGTCATGCCCACATCCATCACCATGATCCCCTCACTCTCACTCTGCAGGGCACTTCATTCCCCGCCCCCCTCCTCAGCAACCCGCCCATTCAAATTCCTTGTGTCGGTCTTCCAGCCGCTCAGGCACATCAGCCCTCTCCCGCTAATGACGATGCGTCGCCGCCACACCAAAAAAAAGACAAAAAAGACACATGCCACATGCAAATGCAAATACGGCCTCGCTGGCAATGCATGTGAAGATGAGCACTTTAGGTATGTGTGTGCTCACTCATTCATCATCCCCTCTCAACCAAAAAAACAAACACACACCTGGAACTCCTTGATATCTCCAGTGGCCCCGCCATGTGGCCGCCCTCGTGTGGAATGCACCTTGCATGCGCCTCCGTGCTTCTTGATGCTCACCAGACGCCGGCTCGTGATTTCAAATCTGAAAAGTTGGTAGGCAAGTGGGGTTTCACCCAAGACCTCCCTCACAGCTGTCGCCATCGGCCCACGTTGAATCAACTGCCCACTCTCGCTTCCTCTTTAGTACCCGGAACCTCATTCCCCGTCTTCGAAATGATGCTTCGTTCCAGCTGCCCCGTCAGATCATGTCCGAGAATCACCGCCTCCCGGTCCGCCGGACCTCAGCTCCGATGCCGCCGCCGTCGGCCCCGTCGACATGCATTCCCGCCCTTGACAACACTTGCACTCTCTACTCATGCTTCGACATTGATCTTCTTCATCCTACAATCTGATTCACACATTCCATATCCATTCACTCGTCAAAGTCATCCTCCATCAAAAGTAACCCATCCAGAATCCTCCCCATGTGCGTCTTCTCAATTCCATCGCGGTTCTGCCGAATCCTGGTCATGAGCACCTTCATGAACTTGACGGGGCTCTTGCTGAACCCAGACGTGTTGACCATCGTCCCGTTGTCTGACCCAACCGGGATGAAGCCGTCTGCCTCAACAACCGCGCCGTCGCCTGTTGGGCGAGACGCAAGCCCAAGGACCGCACACACGTCGGTGTAGTCTTGAAACGACGTGAGGTACAGCTGTCCGGCGAAGAGGTTGAGCTGAATCTTCAACTCGACCGGAATCACCAGCCTCGTCGTCCGTCGCGGGACCGTGTACAAGTCCAAGCACTCCAACGACGCGAACCCGAGGTTGACTCGCGGCGTGTACATGCAGAGCGTCACATGGCTCGAATCTCCAATCGCCGGCAGAAGCTCTTGCGCCTCGAACGGGCTCATCGCTACCAGATGCTCGGCTGCCTCCGCCTCGACATGACTTGCCAAAACCCACTGGCATGGCCGCTGGAATGAGTCCATCAAATCGCCGTGTCCGAATCGGGTCTGGACCGTCCTCGCAAAATCCTCCGTCACCCATACACGCGCGGGAAACTCGTCGACATCGACGTGTTTGGCCACTAAGGTGTTGCGCAGCGTGGCAAAGGCAGCCTTGAAGCCCAGACGATTCTCGGGCAGCTTTCCATGCGTAATAAAGTAGTGCACTCCCGGGTGAATCTTGTGCGTCTCCGGCTTGACCGAGGGCGGCCGTTCGACTTGTCGTTCCTCTTCGGCTTCGGGCGACAGCTCTCTCTCCTGCTCCTCCTGGAGAGCAGCAGTGCCAAACTCGGTGATGCCGAACTGGTCGCACCGCTGTTGGAACCTCGTGGTGACGTTGGCTTCGACACCTTGGAGCACCGTAGAGATTGCTCTTTGAGTGGCACGAGGCCGATATCGATGGTCGATGGTCTCCGCCTCGTCCTCGAGAAACCTGCAAGCCCATTGCTTGATGCCCTCCTGGTCCAAGGATTGGGTAGCCTCGTACTGCCGCCAAACTGCATCCTGCTGGTGAAATCGGAGGCCCTGAGTAACCCAGAGCGGAACGGCTCGCCGAAGGTCGATCCACGTCTCTGCAATGGCCCAGCAGATGACGTCCGACACCGTAAAACCCTGGGGAGCCAACCATGGCTCTGGGCGTTGTGAGACCATCTTTCGTTGGATCTCTTCGGGGATGCAGAAGGTGACGGATTGGCCTTTTCCGAGCTTGCGCATTCGCATACAGGCTAGACAAACTGTGAGCGAGATATCCAGGACTCGAAAGTGCACTTCTTACCTTGAACGAGCCTATCCTTGGTCAAATTAGCTCCTAGAGTCACCGCCGCCCGATAGCTCTCTGGAAGCTTGAGGTCTGTCCCTCTCGTGTGGCCTTCGTCGAGAAAAACAAGACACCGGTCCATCTGCTTTGCAAAGGGTGATGTCTGGAGCTCTTCGACCCTGCCAGATCGGTCCAGGACCATGAGCTCGTCTGCATCACTGAAGAAGACGACGGCTTGTGTCTTCTCGCTATCGCTGTACATCTTCAACCACGTGCTTGCAAACTCTCGGTTCGCGAGGTCGATGATTTGAGCGCCAACATCGAGAATCACCCTCGTGTTGGGATCCATCTTGGTCACCAAATCTAGAAGCAGCCCGCAATCCGAGCTGGCCCCTTCCGGGAGAGGCGGGATCAAGGCGGTGTCGTTTTCTGGACGCAGCAGGTTCTCCAGGACCAACGCGTTGGTGTGCTTCTGCGTGGCGAGATCGAGTTGCATGACATCCAAAGGCAAAACATATCGCGAATCGTTGGTCCCGCTGAACCCCGTTGTCTTGTTCGCCTTCACTTTGCCCAAGTCCCAGCCCGAAGCTGTGAGTTTGTGCGGGAACTCCTTCGACTCCTTGGCAAAGACCCTGCGAGATAGGAAGTAGTCGATGGCCCCCTTGGAATACCGGATATGGGGGAAGACTTCCTTCTCACACTGGACACGGTCGCGGAGGTTGATACCGTTGAGATGTCGAAATGCCACGGGCAACCCCGGGGCTGTCTGAGTCCAAATCTAGTATTCCAAGACGGCATTGTCCGAGGCCACGAGGAGCTCCAAGGTACCAAACAGGTCCTCATTCTCGAGCCCTCCATAGTAGTAACTCAGACAGGTCAGCACAATGACAACGTCTGGGTGGCTGAACTCGGAGCGCGGGGATGGCAGGTCTTTGGCCCGAAAAGGCACCGCGAGCCTCGTCTTCTTCTCGCGGGTAGCATCCGCACCGTAATTGACTCGCCATCTCTTGAGGCCAAAGGCGAACGTGAGGATGCCTCCCGCTACGAGGCCGCGAAGGAGGAGAATGTTGTTGATGGTCGACTCGGTCCAAAAGGGGCTCTTCTCAACGGCCTCGATCTCTTCGGGCGAAAGTTTTGCACGCGAGATGTATTGCAGGACAGCCTGCCTTACTCCGCGGGATTGGCGTGCCACAGGGAATCCAGCAATGCCCGTGTTGCAAATGTGCTCTGCGAGCCGGCTCAATAAGAAAACCCCAGCCTCGTTCTGAAGGATTCTGATTCTCGGGAACCCTCCCGGATTTCGATGATCCCTCTCGATTGACCGTGGGAAGGCATCCTTCACTTCCAGCGAAAGCTTCGCAACGAGGGCAAGCACTCCTTGGATCAATCCCCATCGATCGGGACTGTGTTCAATCGGCCTCTGCTGGCCGAGCGTATAGATGAGTTCGAATTTGACACTGAAGTTCTCGTCGCTCTCGTCAACCACGTCGCGGGAACAGTCGTCAAAAAACCTCTGCGTATCGAGCAGTTTTCGGCTCACACCGGGATTCTCGTTGATCTGGGTTTCAAGTCCCATCAACTGGAAGGACAACAAATGCTCCGGCTGGACCATCATGACTCCTCCGTCTTCCATGCACTGGACGGCCGTATTGCGGATGATGTCCGCTCTTGTCGCGTTCATCTCAATAGCCCTTGAGAAGGGAAGCTGAACGACGGGGCGGTCGAGGAGACCCGAGAGCTTCGAAGTCAAGAAATGGGCCATCTGCTTGGCTTGGGGCTTTGCGACGACGACACGGACCAACCGCGAGCCGTCGCTGAGAGCGGCTGTGATGATGGGGACGATTACTGACGACTTTCCCTCTCCCATGTTGAGCTGCATAACGGCATTGTGGGCGTCTCGAGGCTCCATCATGTGCCTCGCAATCCGTTGCTGTGCGTCTCGAATCCTCATGCCGCTCTCGCACTCCAAAAGAAGCCACTCCGGGAACTCGAATGGGCTCCAAGGCTTTGGGCCCGAGTTCTCGAGCTCCTTCACAAGGTCCACCTCGTTGTCTTGGAATTGAACAAGGCGTCTTGCTTGCTAGAGATGGGTGATGGCGTTGGCATATGCAACAATCTTCTCTTTCCATGAGCTCGAGAGGCGGTTCCATCGAGGTTTGGCCAATTGCTGCAAGAACAGAACCGGCGAGATCCTCGGCCAGAATCCCGCCTCAAAAGCAACAGGGTTGGCTGTGGCTTGCGTGTCATGTGGAAAGTTGCTGCCCGTAGCCTTTGCCATGGAATCAAAAAGAAGGTCGACATTCTGGGAACATTGTTTCAAGTGCCGCTGGAAAAGCTGATGGCGGTCACTTCTCCCCTGGTATCGACCATGCAGCCCCGTGCTGTCGTGTTGTTGCAAGCTCGACAGGCTGTCCCGCAGCTCTTGAAGATAGTGGTGTTCGCAGTCGAGTTTGGCTCGAGACTCGAGCGCGTCGAGCACGTCACCCAGTCGGCTCGAGTTTTCACCACTCGTCGTTTCTCGTAGAAGGTCAGCCGGTAGCGAACAGGCTGGCGGCACGTGGAGCGATGCGTCGGTTGCAAACAGCTCGTTGATGGACCGAAGGCCGGACCCAGGACAGGTTGAAGTCACTCTCGACAGAGGTAGCAGTGGGCTGACAGTACGAGATCCTGTTGGCAGTCCGTTCAAGCGACTGACAAAATCCTCGAGGTAACGAAAGAACGTCAAGTTATCGTGCCATGTTTTCCACGTGCTCCGCACCTGGCGCATGGCAGTGTCTCCATGGATGTAAGTATCTGTATCCAGACCTGTTGGTTCCTCGGGCATCGGACACGGCCACTGTGTGACCAGTTGTTGTACAAAAGAGTTCACAGCGCTGGAGGAGTTCACATTGTAGTTACGGTTCTTGCGCCGAGTGAATGCTTTTGAGGTTTCGAAGGGCTGTAGTTGCAACAGACTCTCAGGACAGGACCACAAAGGCCTCAATGAGTTTTGGACGATAGAGCATAGCGATTCCCGTTTGACTGTGCGTCCCTCGGATAGATTCGCACCCTGTAGGGCGGGAATCGGAACCCCAGAGACCTCTGCGAAGGCCGACAGCGCGAACAGGGCTTGAGTAACAGAGTGAATGCTCTTCTCCGAGTAGGCGACTGAAGCCAGCCAAATCATCAACTCAAACTTGTTGAGCCAGCCAGGCTTCTCTTGAAAGGCGTAGTGCAAGCGACACCACCACGATGGCAAAAACTGGCTGGGGCTTTGAAGCCACATTGAGTCGTAGGCCATGCTCTGTTTGGATGGCTGATTACTGATTGTTGGGGTTGTCTCTCTCGAAGAGAGGCGCGCGTATAGATCAGCGGCGAGGCAGTGGTCGTGGGGATGCGGAACGAATTTGGCATCATTGAAAACCATCAACGCCATTTTCCCTGCTTCAAGAGCCCGGTCGGACTCCTGCTTTCGATCCCGTGACTGATAGACGCTGTCGTGTGAGGCAATAGGGGCGCCAGCTCCGAATCCTGCCACTTCCCGGGTCGAGTTTCGAAGTATCTCTCTCTCATTAAGGTATTTACTTGTCGCTGGGAGAGAAATCTCGATGGTTGGCTGATCCGGGTACAGAAAGCCGAGAGTGGTGATGCCCTCAATTATCCTTTCGACGACTTGCCGAAATCTTCCGCTTTGGGCCAAGAAGCTCAACTTGGATGACCATCTGACAACCTGCATTGTCATCTCGCGGCGCGGATAGAAGCCTCTCGTAGGCGTTAGGGAAGCGATTTTCCCCAGCATGTACCCAGTCCCCTCCGTTGGTGCAGTCATGGATCGTACGGAGGCAGATTCTAGGATCGAAATGGCCTGTTCCGTCCCTGTTCGACGAAGCAGAGGGTCTGGGAGAGCAGACGAAGTGAGTGCGTGAAGATAGGCCAGGTAGAGCTTGCTTTGAACCGTATCATTATCGACAAGCCTGCCGAGAAGGATGTCAACAGTGTACGCCTCGACACGGCTGGCTGAACATGGCGCGATAGAAACTTTTGTGCATGCATCGACCGTGTCTTGTGCATGCCCTTCATGCAAGACTTCACCCTCAGGCACGAGAACTATTCGATTGCGCGAGTCGCCGCCGTCTCGCAGCACCAGTTTGCTCTGAAGTCCCACCAGGGTTTGGATCGCCTGGTCATCATCAATCTCCATGCCTCGGAACTGGCGTGATACGAGTGTCGTACCTCCACGTCTCAGTTGAAAGCCCAGTTCGAGGTTGGGCATCTGAACGTCCAGCAATCCAGTTCTTGTGTTGAAGAGCAAGTGAAGTCTCAACGGGGTCTCGAGTGTGCGAAGGAGATTGGAAATGTGCAGCCCAGACGGACTCCCTGGTGCGATCAATGCGACATCGGAGCCCTGAGTGAAAGTCCATTTCGACTCTTGCCGAACGAGCCGCCAGTTACTCGAGCGTGATTTCCAACCACTTTTCACTGGCCGAAACTCGACATATCTTCCGTTGGGATAGTACCAATGGACAAAATTCGAGACAAAGGCGTCTGGAAGCAACCCCTTGAAAAGCCGCTGAGGAACCAAGTCATGCGTCGAGCCATCCTTCTCCGAATGAATTCGCAGCACATCTGAAGCTTCACATGAGGTGACCATCTTGAAATGGACCGTGTTCCCGGAAAAGGTTCTTGTGCTCGAAAACTCCATCCCCTCCAACGGACTGGGCATGACCTCCAGTGAAGAACGCCCAAATAATCGCCGGTATTGAGCGTGGTCTTCGTAGTCACGCGGAAGACGCGACACGGGCTTGCCATTGACCAGAAGTTCTCCCGTCAACATGTTGAAGTGGACTTTCAACTTCGCCGAGAAGCCCTCAAACCAGTACCAGTTCTCGGGTGCCAGAGTCCAGCAGCTGCTTGGCACGAACGCTGGCCAAAGCCTTGGCAGAGCAACATCGAGCCAAGCATTTCCATTCGAGACTTCTCTTGCCAGAATCGGTCTCGCCCTGTGCAGGATGTGCTGCCATCGGTCATGCATGAGCCCATGAATAACCGCCGTATCTGCGTTCTCGACGGCCGCATTGTTGTGAATCTGGGCTGACGCTTCGATCAAAATGGCTGCTTGGTGTGGCGTGGAGAGCATCTTGGTCAGAAACGTATCCTCGACATTGAACGAGTTGACGCAAACGAGAGAAACAGCTCGCAGGGCTTGGATCAAGACGGTCTTTTGGGCATTGTCCACGGCGATATTGATTTTGCCCTTCATGTTGGTCATCCAGTTGTAGGAGATGTCTTGAGACCTCTCGAGAAGGTCTAGGCATTTTCTCCGGAGTTCCTCACTTGCCGTCATCGTCAAAAGGCGAGTAGTGAGAAAGGAGAATGTCCACAAGGCGACGTAGGATTCCCAGTTTCTTTCAATGCGGGCAATGGACAACTCAATATTACTCAGAATAGATTGACCAAAATGGAGGTCGCCCAATTTGTCGTGAGTGTCTCTGGCGAGTGCATCTGCCTTGTTGGGTCCCGCTTGGAGACTGAGTTGTAGAAAGAAGGTGGCAGTTTCGGGCTTGTTGAAGTCGACGCCTGGGTTCGCAAGTTGAGTCAGAATGCTCATCTAGAGTATTCGGTGACCGAAGGGCAGCGAAGCCAAGGATTTGTACTCCCCGAGGGTCATACTTTCTGGGCATGACGCCTGCGTCGCGAGAACAGTGTTTGGGGTTTGGCCTTCCACTGATGCGTAGTTGCGTGTCAGGAACTGTTTGAGAGGTTGTGAATGAGATGGTAGAGGAAAAAGGCAAACGCTTGACACTTCCATGGAAGCCTCGTACTCCGAGAGAAAGCAACCGCGTTTTCCATCAAAGTATTGGAAACGTAACCCGTTGTTGACACAGACATCGTTCCTGTCCGAAAATCCCACGGGTCTAGAGTTACGATGCGTAACTACATGAGGCTTTGCTTCTGAGAGTAGATGCAGCCTACCGATAGTAGCCGTGCCCCAGAGATTGGAAAACATGGTGAGTGCAGTATAATTTCCCAGCGTATAGGAAAAGGCAGGAGTGAGAGATTGTGAGGGTTCGCCGCGAAGGACGTTGTCGATCAGGTAGATGGTCAGGTCTCTCCACGCCCCAAAGACGGGAGGAAGCTCCAGCTCAAAGACAGTGGCTTGAGCCTCCATTTTTTTGGATGATAGTGGCCACTCGTGGACCGTAATGCTCATCGATTGGGCTCGGGAATGGAGCCTGCAGCGTGAACACGAGGGCGAGTGCTGAGATATCACGTCGCCCTCGTCGTCCTCCACCTCAACATTCTCGCAAGTGCCCTCTCTGTAAAGCTTCACCAAGCGCTCGTACTCTTGTTGAAGCTTTTGCAGCTCGCTTAGTTTCGCCTCCTTCTCCTTCGCAGCCTGCGCTTCAATTCGTTGTAGCAAGGCCTGGTGTTTTGGAGATTGAGCAAAGTACCGGTTTTGAAACGAGTCGGCATGTCCAAAGACACGAAAGATTGATGGCCCTGGGGTGGCTATCGCGTCTGCCAGTCGCTCTTGGAGGTACTTTTCGGCGCGTTGAAGTCTTGCCATGTCCGCGCGAGAGTGCAACAACAAGTCTTGATAGACCTGGACGGGTACCTCGGGTCTGTACTCCCGAAGCAATGGAATTACGTGAGCGGCGCATCGATCAGCAGCAATCCAGAGCTCCAAGATGGTGAGGTGCATGCGCGAGGCGCCTTCTGGCCGATTGGAGTACCACTCTTTGCCAAGCTCATGGTACCCTTCGATTAAACGGTAGAGGTCGGAGCAAGAGTTCTCGTTCGCTATATGTTCCTCAATCCATGCATCGAGATGTGTGCCAACCCAGGTCTCCATCATGAAAAGGACAAAGGGCTTGTACTGGCTGTCGAAATGGGTTGGTGGAAACGGCAAAGGACCACTGAGGAAGCACTGGATCCGTGATATGGGATGTGAGCAACTAGTCTGAGCGGCCTTGCCATGACTCAGAAGAGTTGGTAAAAATTGATCCAAATTGGGAAGATGAAAACGAACATCTTCCACCAAAGGTAGTGTTGATAACCCTTTCAAGTTCAGTGCCGGCTGCAACCTATCGCGAGTTTGCTTCCACTTGTCATCGAGATGAGACGCAGCTTGAGCAAGGAGCATCTGGACTGTTTGGAGCCAGAGTCCGTCCCTTGGCTTTTCCATTTTGAGCAGACGTCGTGCAATCTTTGTCCTCATGGTGTGAAGGACATCGCTTGGCACACGATTGATGGAAGCATGCAGCGCCTTCGAGAGCAGCAGGACCATGAATGACTTGAAGGTGACACCGCGGTCTGAAGCGACGCGGCTCATGGTGAGTTGCAAGGAAACTCGGATGAGCAGCCACAGTGGCGAACGTCGCCACGGGAGCTTGTTGTTGGCCCATACGACATCCTCCCGCGTCTTCTTGCTGATGCCCTCAACCTTGATGGGGCTGCCGCAAGCTCGAAGAAACGCAACAAGCAGCTCGGTCACCAGCACGGGTGAGACAGTTTCTCGCTCCTCGTCATGCATTTGTTTAGCCTTCTTGACCTGGTGCTTCGTGGACTTTTCGGACTGTTGGCACATCTTTTCCAGCGTGTTGGCCAATACCGCTTGGAACTCTGCGTTGCAAAACTCCATCCATGGGACTTCGACAGCGGTGGCTGGGAACTGACGAACCAGACGACCCTTGGCGCGGTAGGCGGATTCATTCCGAGGGGAAAGTTCAAAGGGTTGAATGATGACCGAAGAGGTGGTGCTTTGGAAAAGTACTCCAGCGTTCTGGGCAGTCACATGGACGGCCGCGTTGGTCTCTGCATTTCCGGGTTAATGATTAGCGACTGAAGTGAAAGAAGTAGGGGACTATGCTATACCGAACGAGGCAACTCGCCCCAAAACCCGCCTCATTCCATCTGCGTGAATGTGTCCTTGGTCGTTCCGAGTCATGTCCATGTTCTGCATCAAGTCGATCGCAGCGTCGACAGCTGGTCTCGCGTCGGGCTCTACATTGTCGTTAAAGAGGTGCAAGCAATCCAGTACGAATTGAATCAACTGTTTCTCGAGAAAAGGAGATGCATCATCTCCTCCTGGTAACTTCGGAGGGAGGAACAGATGATGGAAGACGTAATGGAGTGCGTTGTCCGTCAACTGAGGGGAAACCATTGGAACGGAGTCACCCGGCAGGTGCATAAAGAGAAAAGAGGAAAGAGGAACCCAGAGCAAATGAGATTAAGCGTCGTGAGGCGTGGTTTCTGGTGTTTGGAAGGAGGAGGATGAGAAGAAGGAAGGTGCCAACCCAGAGGGATGAGGGAAGATATACCCGAGAAGGTATGTCTTAGGGTGGCAGGCAGGGCGCCAAATTTTCTTACATAAATCACAACAACTCCATTTGGCGGTAAGTAAACAAAGCAGCAGCCGTAAGGTGTCAAGCAGATGTTGACCGTATCATTTCGATTGGTGAAATTGCTGGGTGCTTAGTGGTTGCCCACCGTCTCTCATTGGTCACCTACACATGAGTAACGCAAACCACGGGCTGCAGAACGTGACCGAAATGAGATCTTCATGAACGCGCATGTGAAAAGGAATTCTGTTTAAATTTGTTCGATCCCGAACAAGCAAAGGCTCTTGTTTCGAAAGGCGAACCGGCCCCAGTTTGCGCAACAAGTCTGCAAAAGAGCTCTCTCTCTCTCTTCTCGATGCCGCCGCGAGTGCACAAAGCACTTGCCTATCACATTAACTGTGAGCTGTGTGAAAGTTGAAGCGAGATTTGGTGGTGACATAAGTACTAGGTAGGTAGGTAGTCGGCAAATTACTATAATATGCGAAACATGGTCGTTTCACACGTCCAACCGAACATCCGTCTGCGCTAAACAAACTGCCAACATAGTATGCTCAAGCATTCCACCATGAGGCTCCCAGTGCAAGTGTATTAAATTGAGTACAGTATTTTAACCAATACTGATTAGAGTTGACCGGAGCGCAAAAGGGAAAATCTAAGCGAGGCTAAGAGTGATAGATTTGTTGTAAAGACTCGAGTAGTTGGGTACGTCCGCTTCACTCACTCGCCTACCCTTCTCGCCCATGATTACCTAGGAAGTGGAGCTCTCGCTGTTTTCTTCAATTATGCCTCAAGAGTACGCAGTAAAATTCGAGGTTTGCTAAATTAATTTGGTGCGATACGCAAGTCTTGGCAATGAGGTAGTCGACGAGTTATCGCCAATTGCTATGAAGAGTCATCCCTTCTCGGGTCAACACGAGACAGTTGTTTATGCCATGACGAACAATCAACGGGTTCAGGAGCATTGTACCCTCGTAGTTTGAAGGTGGTCGTAGTCAGTCTGGTGAGGTATTGTAATTGAAGAAACCCGTCACGTATTGTAGTCTGTCTTGGAGAGGCCAGACGGTGGAGAGAAAACAAGCAACGACAATGCGAGTCAAGAAAAAAAGGAATAATAAGGAAAATAAACGAAATAGAAGCAGGATCAACTTACCTAAGTCTTCTGTGGGTTAATTAGAGACGGCTTATAAATGTCGCCGTTCCGCCTCCCAACCACTCACTACCTTACCCTATGCTCCAAGCCATGGCTGAGGCTACCCAGGTATATCAGGAATCGGCCTCGGAGGCTAAAGATTTAACCCCTCCTAACTCCTGTAGCCGTCAGTCATGTATTAAAAGCCCACCTAGGTTGAAGTGATCCGGCACGAGACCGAGTTAAATCGGTGTCTGGGTGCTTGTCATGGTCAGTAACCAACAACTCCCCGGCCCGGACACACACCACCCATCTCGTCTCAGCATCCCCCCCCTTTTACCCAATTCTCTCCACGATGTTCCCCAACAAACCGCATCCTACCCCATGGAGTCAGTGGGACATCAGGGCCTGGATCTCCCGCCCAACATGCATACAGCGCACGAGCTGGAGGTTAATTACGTACGAGGAAATGGGTCGCGACGAGCTAGACCGGGCGGTGTACGAGCCCTCGGTATCGAGTCTGGGGAAAGGCTTTGGGGATTGAAGCACGGAAAGATGTCCGAGTGCGAAAAAGTAAGCTTAAGTCGGCTTCCTCGCAGTGACGAGAAGGCAACCAATCCGACACCTGCGAAGGGTCAGAAAACGTAAAGGTAGTGAGTGTCAGGGCGGCTCAAGTCGTGCATCGTCGACTGGCACCAACTTGGAGTCGCTTTGTCGCGCATTGAGACAGGGAAGTGGCAGAGGCCTCAAAATATCCCTCGGAAGCTGTGCCGAAGCCCAGCCAACTGGTTATGAGCGACGGCACAGCTGATGAGTCGAATGTGCAAGACCACGACTATTCATAGCCACAGCTTACCTCGACATCTCCGCCCAAGACTCCGACAGGCTCCTCGTAATACGTGTTACGTAGCATACACGACGGAATCTCAGCAGCGACCTGCCTCATCCGTTCCACAGCCTCGATCTCCCATCTCATCGTCGCCCTCCAAGGCAATCATGCGAGCAACAACAGAGCACCGACCGGCTCTGCCATCTCACGCACCACCCAACGCAAAGTGCAGATTGCCGAGCTCTTCCCTCAACGAGGTCGCCCCGGACCCCAACCCGATCCGAGTTCCCCCGTCAGTCGAGAATGACGTCCGAGGCTGAAAACCTCCCCCGACAGCCAATGCCAGTTCGTCGGCTTCCTCACTCGAGGCCGGGCACGCCGCCCCCATGGGGACCCCAGGTTTTCGTCCTGGTGGTGTGGCGAGGCGACTCTGGGGAAATCTCACATCGCACAGCGTCGAGATTGCTCCTCGATATATCCTCGGTTCTCGTCCGCGGACGAGTGGCAGCACGCCCAGAGGTCTGATCCTTTTCGAGGAGGGTGGAAGCACTGACCTGCTCCCCATTGGGTGGCATCGTCAATGCCCGAGGTTGGAGATGATCAAAGAAAGACGCAAGTACGTAAGTGCAGAACCCTTGGCGTCCAGAGTCGCCGTCGCAGCCAGTCAAGGCCTCAACTCCTGAACTAACTCGGTGACAGGCGGGCCACGATCCATTGGCATTACCAACGAGAATCTGAAGGTCATGATGATTGCTTTTCCGGCAGCAGATTTGCCAAGTCGACCAGGGGCAACTTGGTGGGGTTGAACAACAACACGTTTGATGCTTCTTTCATGCCAAGCAACAACCCCTCTTTTCGTCGTCCCCCTCACGCCCCCGATAAACGCTCATCCAGCCAGGCCCAGAACTTCGAACCAGTCGTTGCCCAGAAAACGGCCAAGGAAAAAAAGGCATGTTTGCATGTGCGAACCTGCTTCGCTTGTGTCTACACGTTGATGCCCTCGTAAGCTTGTTTTTGCCCATGGAGCCACGCCAAGCCGCGATCCCAATTAAGCTTGTTGGACAAGGTTGCGATCTTTGGTTACGGCCAAGCCGATGGAGCGAAGCATGAGCTGACACGCCATGGCGCGAGAAGGTTTTTCGGAGGGGAAAGAGGAATGGTTGCTTGCTGCCCCTCTTCCATAGTCGGGACTAGAGAAGCTGAAGGAGGGGAGAATCACGGAACGTTGAGGTGAAAAGTCGTTCATGTGGCGATGATAGCTGTTGAAAACGCTCTAAGGGATGAAGACTTCCGGCGCATCGTCTCGCCACCGAGATAACGAACCTCCCGACTTCGCATCCAATCATGTTTCTTTCGAGAGTACACTCAGGATGATGCGGCGGCTCCGGCCGTGCCCATTAGTAACCTCTTACCATACAGTCTCGCGCTTTATTCCTCCTCCTCCTCTTCCTCCTCTATCCTCGGCTAAATTCTTAGGAGACTTT
>JAMQMW010001542.1:0-11281 GCA_024115155.1 Thelonectria blattea
AGGAGAGGTAAGTCGAGGAGAGGTAAGTCGAGGAGAGGTAAGTCGAGGAGAGGTAAGTCGAGGAGAGGTAAGTCGAGGAGAGGCAAGTCGAGGAGAGGCAAGTCGAGGAGAGGCAAGTCGAGGAGAGGCAAGCTGAGGTTCGAGGAGAGGTAAGTCGAGAAGAGGCAAGTCGAGAAGAGGCAAGTCGAGAAGAGGCAAGTCGAGGAGAGGCAAGTCGAGAAGAGGCAAGTCGAGAAGAGGCAAGTTGAGGTTCGAGGGCAAGTCGAGGTTCGAGGAGAGGCAAGTCGAGAAGAGGCAAGTCGAGGAGAGGCAAGTTAAGGAGAAATGAGTTAAGGAGAGGTAAGTTATAGCTGGGCAGCTGGTAGGGTAATTAAGAGGATAACCATCCTCTCTTACTATCTCTTAATATCTCTGGACATTTTGGGTCCCCTTGCCTCAACTTCTCCTCCCTCAAACTGCATCTACTGCAAGATGTAATAGGAGGGAGTGTGACTGGCTCGGCTATAGGACAACCGTGGAGAAGCTGAACAGACCACAGAGACCCGCTGTTATTGCTGATGCGATGGCACAGAGAGAGCTGGGCCGTCAACGGCACGGTCCAGATCGCGTGTGCTTAGGCCACTATGGATTTGAAGAGGAACAGGGGGAGGGGGGGCTTAGCGTATGGGGGTCATTATCTGGGCAGCATTTTGGGAGGGGGGTGAGGATAGAGACATGGGCTCAGGTGGAGAGGCAAGGCAAGCCCCAGGACCACATCGTCTTCCCGACTACGGATTGCGGGTGGGACGGATCCAACACAAACTCCGACGGAATCAACTTACACGGAGACAAGTTCCCCTGAGAGAGAGAGGCCGATCCTGTCACAAGTATGGACCATGCCCCAGCTAAATCTCATTTCTGGGGCTTATATCCTCAAATATCAACCATGGCAGCGAGTCTGCACCTTGAGCAACAATATGTTGAACTGCTGCGGAAGCTATCTTCTATCCCGGATACTTCAGAGCCCGAGCTACTTCGCCTCCTTCGCTCTATGCCTAGTATTCCAATGTCTTATTTCTTGAAGTTTAATTCTTTAAATGGCTTATTGCAGCTCCTCCCCTCCAGTCGCATAACCCACTGCTATTCTTTTCGTCCCGTACTGACTGATTGCGGTTTCCAAGGGCTTAAGGTAGGCCAATACTACCTATCGCGAGCGCAAGCAGTGCTAATAAATTCAGTATTTTGATAGCCACTGAGGACGACCTGACTGAACACACTTATCCCCGAATACCGAATACTCTGAAGCTAAGATCCTCTGGCTCTTACGCTATGGTATTACTCTCTATTCCAACTCTTCAGGGAAGGCTCTACCTTCCGAAGTGTTCTTCGCTATCTCTTCTCAATTCTCCCCTTGCTATCTTTGTTTCTGTCTTTGCAATCTTCTATGCCAAAGGCTAGGAGGGGAGGGCAAAGCTATGCTAAGCGAGCATGCTGATCTCAAGGAGGATTTTAAAGTGTTTTCTAAATACCACTAACTCTGCTTGTGTGCATTTGACTCCCCAGTTAGTGATGAGAGTTTGGCAATTGCTGGCGGTATGTTGGGTGGTCGTTCTGGATGGTATTTTCTGCAAAGAGTAGTCCCCTTGCCATAAGCAATCGAAGGACTTTGCTATCACTGTGATAATCATGGGATTTTGTCCATTCTCAAGAGCTACTTTTGCGGTTGTTTTAAATAGCTAAATATATAGCTTTCTTCTTATCTACTACTAATCCCCCATCTGATTGTTCGCTCGTGTC
Source organism: Thelonectria blattea (assembly GCA_024115155.1). Lineage (NCBI taxonomy): Eukaryota > Fungi > Ascomycota > Sordariomycetes > Hypocreales > Nectriaceae > Thelonectria > Thelonectria blattea. The sequence goes on from JAMQMW010001542.1 coordinate 1,777, forward strand.
TTTACTCATCTGTCTTGCTCATCTGGAATGTATTTTCTGATGCCGGGCCAAATTGGAACGATATTTGAAACCCTCCTTACACTCGGGGCATCGAAATGGCCTGTCCTTCGAATGCACTGCCATATGCTGGGTTAAATTGTAACGACGCTCAAAACTCTCCGTACACCTAGGATAAGAGCATTGAAATGGCTTTTTCTCCCGATGTGTTGACATGTGCCGGTGTAAATTGTGACGACGTGCGAACCTCCTTTTACATCCTTTATGGCCGCATTGAAATGGCTTGTTCTCTGAATGTTCTGCCACATGCAAGTCAAAATTGGAATGAAGTCCAAACATCATCCCACACCCAGGATAAGAGCATTGAAATAGCTTGTCCTTTGGATGTACTTTCATGTGCCTTTGTAAGTACCAACGTTGCCTAACTTTCTTTGTACATCCAGGAAAGTCGCATTGAAAAAGCGCCGTTGCCGTCGTTATTGTTGTCTCGTCGAGATCTGGGGAGATAGGGGCGAGAAGGTCGTCGGGAGAAGTAAGGGTCATCCGGGTTTCCTGGCCACGCTGACATTCGAAACGAGGCCGCTGTTGATCAATCGAATGGGCCAACTCATCCGGTACGCTAATAGAAAATCCAGCGTTGACGAGCTCTTGTTGCGGATCTTGCTGTAGGACGGGTTCGAGGGAAGGTTGTCGAGTTTCAGAGGGGGTTGGATTGAGGTCCGGGGAGCAATGTTGGGGCGGTTTTGAGATCGGTCGCATTGCATGGAGGAAAGCAGACGTCGGCGGTTGTGATTCATCGACATGGCTGGATGTCGTTGATAGCGGTCCAGTTGTATCACCCTCCCCAGATAGGACTGGATTGGGGATATTGCGAATCGATGTAGTTATCGAAAGATGACCCAGCTTGGAGAGAGGCGTTGATTTATCGACATGGTTGGATGTAGGCACTGGATTGAGGAGATCGTGAATTGATAGATTACCCCGGTTGAAGAAAGACGTTGAGGTTGGTTGTGATTCATCGACATGGCTGGATGTCGTTGATAGCGGTCCAGTTGTATCACCCTTCCCAGATAGGACTGGATTGGGGATATTGCGAATCGATGTAGTTATCGAAAGATGACCCAGCTTGGAGAAAGGCGTTGATTTATCGACATGGTTGGATGTAGGCACTGGATTGAGGAGATCGTGAATTGATAGATTACCCCGGTTGAAGAAAGACGTTGATTTATCGACATGGTTGGATGTAGGCACTGGATTGAGGAGATCGTGAATTGATAGATTACCCCGGTTGAAGAAAGACGTTGATTTATCGACATGGTTGGATGTAGGCACTGGATTGAGGAGATCGTGAATTGATAGATTACCCCGGTTGAAGAAAGACGTTGAGGTTGGTCGCGATTCATTGACATTAGGCACTGAATTGAAAATATCGTGAATTGATACAGTTGTCGAAATTGTGCTTATCGTGGCGGCCTCCTCGAGCAGCACTGTGGAGTGCATTGCATTAGGGTTATAGGTGGTTATGGTTCATCGATATGATTAGGTGGACTGGGTGAAGAAGATGCAGTTGAAAGTATGATGCGTCATGGAGAAGTCAGCAAGTAAATGTTGGAGGGAGGTCAGCTGCACAATGATCCATTATCCCCCACAGGCATCCAGGGTTATCGGCGGCTGGAGAAAGGGCTGGAGGGCTCTGCTAGTGCACGGCGCAGATTGGGCGATTCGGACCACCTTCAAGCCAGCATGCACGTTCAGACGTCTTGGGCACGGATAATCTGGGGAGGGGTGATGATAGAGAAGGCGGAAGAGAGCGTGCAGGAGGGGGGCGAGGAAGGATGGATGAGCGACAATCTTTGGGCTGATTTCGATCGGGTTTCGGACCTCACTGGTCTGGGTGGTGCCGTGGGTAAGGGCGAGACGGTCGAGTTGGAGATGCCCAGCGAACAGCTTGACATCGACAGCGGCCGACAATCTTTGGGTTGATTTAGATCGGGTTTCTCTGGACCTCACTTAATAGATACAACATCAGAGCTTGCTAGGGAGATGCAACATGTATTTGTATCTAATAAGCTGTGATCTAGAAGGTAGAAGCCCCACAGGCCAATTGTGAGTTGCGAATCCTCTTGATCAAGTCAGGAATTGGGTTTGGGCCTGCAGGGTTTAAGACGAGTTTTGGCCAAGTTTCTCCATCCAGCTTCCAGGTAGGATCCCAAGTGCCCTCCGCTATAGCAAAGCCACCAAGTTGGAAATATTTCCCCCATTTTCGCCCGTAGACTTTCGTTATGACGTCTGAGGCCTCTTCAATTGGATGCAACAGCCCACTGTCTTCCTTCATTGCGATAAATACATCGGGCTTGAATAAGAGCGAGTACGTACATAAATTATTGCAATCCTTCACTCTTATAGGGTCGGGAATCCCTTTTTCGAGAAGCCACTCCTCTGGTTCATCCATCTAAAGACCAATCTTGAAGTCCGACTTATGTCCCTTAGATGCAGCTACGGGCTCTGGCTGCTCCTAAGGTAACTTCACAGGACTTGGGCGGTCTCTTTGGTTTAGCCTCATGGGAAAGACGCTCCGACCATCTACCCTTGAAGTTAGATTTTATTGCGAACATAGAATATGAACCTCATACCGAGAAAATAAGATTTTCCTTCATCGACTTGCTGCCAATCCTTGCGTTGTCTGCGCCAGACCAAGATCAAGACCAAGACTACCAGAACGACAACGAGTGTTGCTGCTGCCACGATCACGCCCACTGTAACCGCTGGTCGCATTCTTGCGAATTTGTGGCTTGGGTCTTAGTGGAGGCTTCAGAACGCCAGTCGAGTCGTACGCGCCGCGGGCCATAAAAACGATTGGCCCTGGAAAGGAAGCTTGGGATTTTGGAATTTCAAGGCGGACACTTTGAGGGCACTTTGCGGACTAGAATGAGGCCCCCGGTTGCCTTGCATTTCTTATAGATCATCGGCATTAGAGGTATAGTGCAGCAGATTCCCGGAATACTCCTTGACGGGCGGAGAGTGAGTCCATACAATAGGGGCAGCAGAATGGACACCTCGATCAGCCACCCCTCCCTTGTCAAGGAGCACTATCCCCGCTCCACCCGCCTGCCGCTCAGTGGGTTACTGCTAGTCCAAAAGTAGGTGGCATGAATATCTATTCGGTATAGGTAGTCTAGGACTCGCATTAGACAATATATTGCAAATTGCTTCCTTCTCCCCTCGCGGGTATTTAGTATTGCGCTACACAGCAGTCCCAGCTGTCTATTAGCCATCAGCCGTCCATCAGCCATCAGCCGTCCATCAGCCATCAGCCGTCCATCAGCCATCAGCCGTCCATTAGCCGTCCATCAGCCATCAGCCGTCCATCAGCCATCAGCCGTCCATTAGCCATCAGCCGTCCATTAGCCACCAGCCGGCCATCAGCCATCAGCCGTCCATCAACCATCAGCCGTCCATCAGCCATCAGCCGTTCATCAGCTATCTGCCGTCCATCAGCCATCAGCCGGCCATCAGCCGTCAGCCATCAGCCATCAGCGGTTCGTCTCTCAAGGCGTTGCGCAGTCTCGTGCCTGGTCACGAGACCAGCTGTCCCTCACCCTACGCGCGATGGCTTTATTACCCTCTTGCGCAAACAGACAGAAAAGTCAAACTTCTTTCCTTTTCTTTACTTCCTGATTCGAATCTCCCTGCCTGCCTACATCAGAACGCAATGGCAACTGTAGGAGAGCCGCCTATTCAAAAGAAATACTATGCTTGCGTATGCCTTCTCCCCTGATGTTACATCTAGTACTGCTTTACTAATAGAGGGATATTAGGAATGCGGGAAAGTTAATGTATATCATTATAAAGAGGAAAAATGCGGGAGAAAGCCGACGAAATATGTTGTTCGAAGGCTAAGAACGTGGATGACGAGTAATGGTGTGATAATGAGCTATTGGAAAGCTTGGGAAGAATTGCGCGAGGATGGGCAATTTCATGGAGTCAATTTGGAGGAAGGGGGCTGGAAGGGGAGGAAGTGGGATGATGAAGGCTGGCAAAGAGCCCTTGGTTGGAGGGGGCCATCAAGGGCCGAGTCATAATTCACCAATATACTGAGGTGGGCAACTCGGACTCGGCCGCCTTGGCCTTGGGCTTGACCTTTCGCTTGGCAATAGAAGTACTCAAAGGAAGCACGATGGACACACGAAGAAACAGGGATGCATCTGGGTCCTGCATGCCTTGATCGGCCCCCGCCCCCCCCTTGTCTCGGACCCCCATCCCGCAAAGGGTGCCTCGCCTGTGGGTCAAGGCTAACCTAAACTTGATGGCATGAAAATCTATTTGGTATAGTCCAGGACCCGCATCTCCTCTCCCACACCCCATGGCCCCAACCAAATGTTACACCTGATCCCAATAACGTCCAAATGTCCCAAAGCGCGTTTAGTAGAGTTCCAGTGTCAAGAATCGGCGGCGACCCGGGTGCCCTTATTACGATTCACCACGCTTTATCTCAATTCGATAGTGCTGCAGAATGGGCCCCCCTTGGGGCCCCAAGGATCCCCAAGCTAGAGGTACAGAGCCCATCTTCAAGATCCCCCAAACCCCAAGCAAGATGGCACTGTACGAAGTACGGAGTATGTAGGAAAGAAGAAGGGGATGGGTAGGGCAGCCCGCGGCTGTATGTACAGTATAGTTAGGCCGAACTCGGGGCCACGCAGCAAGGGGGCTCGCAAAGGAACGCACAAGCGGTTGGCGGAGCGGAGCTCAACTACGCCTCAAGTTGACAGGCAAATTTGCCTTATTTTGCGTGGTTCGCCTTGGTCCGCTATACGGTGGTGAAAAGAGGCCGAAGCCTCCCTCCTCAGAGTCCTTTCTGACCTGGTGTGTTCCTTCTCCATCACATCCCCCGCCCTCTCGACCCCATCGCACACCACTCTTGTCCATCTCTCAATTGACTCTAGAGTCAAGTAAGCAAGCGCAAGCGTCGCACATGCCTCGCCGCAAACCATCCAACTGGCCTTCGCGTTGGGCCTGCCTGAGTCGAGTTGCTAATATTTGCCTCTGTAGATTCTTGAACGGCATGGTTGAATCACCTCCAGAACAATCACAGGGCAGAAACGTCACCTCAACGCGCTGAAGAGGCCGCCTTCAAACTCAAAGAAGCGTCGAACGTTGAAACCCTCTCCCGTAGACGGGATGGACCAAAGAGGGTAGCGGTTGAGTCACGAGCGCAGGCGTCGGACTGACGTTGAGGGTGAGGGTTGCGGCAAGGACGCTCGACGGGATGCCTGGGTGCTGCTCACGGTCACACAAGGCTGCGCCATGCATGATGACTACATGGAGTGCTCGTACTACGCTCCCAGCATTTGGGTGGTGGCACTAGCGGGCGCGCACTTTCTCCGTGGGACACAGAGTCGCTATCCGCGAGCTGCCCTCGATCTAATTGGAAAGGCTAGGCACTCTCCAGGATAGGCTCCCTGTAAGAGCGACTCAGTAGTATCGCTTGTCCAACCACCATCCTTCTTGCCTCCGAGTCCCGCCGCCACGTCCTCCCAACTGAGACCTCTGTGGGTTGGTCCATCGACTTCGCGGCCGTATCCTTCGGGTCGAAATTCTTCTTAACGCTATCAGTCCTCCCAATATCGTTGGACGCCATCGCTCTGCCTTTCTTTCCCTTCTTCGCTTCGCTTTCTGTTCACCTCCCGGCTGCTACCTCCTTCCTGCCTTGTGTTTATCGGGACGGCACGACGCGCGCCTTTACGCCCGTCCCAGCCCTTCTCTCCGTCTCCTCGCTGGATCGTGGCTTTGTTATCCGATCCCCCGGTCTACACACGCACTGCACGCTTGTCGGCAACCCTCCCGACCCGGCAAACGGCCTCAGATGGACGACTCGTCTGGCTCTGGCCGCCCACAGAAGCGCGTCAAGTATGCGCGTGAGGCCGACCCGACCAACCTGCCCAACCTACCCATAGCGGCCAGCAGCCGGCTCGCAGACTTCCTGCCCGTGTCCCCGACCTTCTCGAACCCATGGCCATCGCAGCCAGACGTGGCTTCTCCCTCCCAGCTGATTGTCAAGCCAGCCGAGGATCTCTCTCCCTCTCGGACCTCTCCCTCCCGTCCAGGTAAGGCATCAGACCAACCCGACCCCCCCTTACCGCGCATTGTCCTGTCCTTGGCTCCTTGCTGTTGTCGTCCCGTCCCGTCCTCGACTGCTCCTCCCTTACCCTCTCTTCCCGTGCCGCTCGGCCCTGGCACATCTCGACCACGGGCCAGTGTATGATGGGAGCTATGGATCCGAGGGTCTTGGCTGGCCGTATCACGAAGGGCAGAGAGGAGAGAGGCAATATGGACGGCTGCGCGAAATTACCCCGCTCGACTCTCATCTTCAATCCAACTCAAACTGGGCCAAAGTTTCCCAGCCCCCCGATCATGCCATGGTCGGCAATCGAGTCGATGAGCTGACTTTTAATGCAGTGCCACAACCTGCCCTCGTCGACGTCAAACCCATTCCCGCCACACTCTCTCCAAACCCGAGTCCATCTCTAGAGCCGTCTCTGCCCGCCAGCCAGCCTGGCCCGCACCCCCCGAGTGTGGCTGACGATTCCCTTGCTATGATCCATCCTCAGAGCGTCCATATTGTCAGACCACCCAACCCCTTTACTCAGGAGGGGGGGATGCGGTTGCCCGAGCTTCGCACTCCTCGCTTCGCTCGACCGGAGAACGGTCAGGTTAATGGCTACGTAAAGTTCTATTGGCCAACTAGATGGGGTTCTGCTCGGCTGTCTATTTCTGAAGGCTCTCCCATTATGGCCTTAAGTCAGCACTCTCCAAGCAATAACCCCATCAATAATGCCTCTGTCGACAATGGCCCCATTATCAATGGTGTTACTCCGTCTTCCAGTAATGATGTCGTGGAAGAAATCATCTCAAGCTCGGTCTTGTCGACGACTGCTGGCCAGACCCCAAGCACGATTTTCCTGGACTCGCCGCCTTCATATTCTGACCCTACTTGGGCGTCTGGCGCATCAGGTGTCCTATCCCTCTTACCGCTATCTCCTCCAGAACCTTCGCTGCCATTTGTCATACCAGGCGAACCCCCACGAATGATGCCTCTGCATTTTGGGTACTAGGCAAAGATGGATGCTATAGATAGACGTCTGTGGGATTTCTGTGCGTTTGATCCCCATTCCCTATTTCTGACTTATGCCCTGGCTCAACTCTCGAGGAGCTTTCCCCGGCCAGCTTCTACTCATTGTTTGTCTTCTAACGCCTTACCACACAGATATTAACAACTGGTGCCCCGGAAGGAGCATTCTTAAAAAGATGAACCTGTGGCTGAAGGACTTTACCCAGATGCAGAAAAGCGAAGGCATCCGTGCCGCCATTATGAGCCTCGCAGGAGTATACATCTACGATTATATCCCAGAACTGTGGCTTTACCGGCGCATCGAGGAGCAATATGGCGCTGTGGGTGAGCACTTTGAGAGACTACTCAACTCGCCATAAAGCGCCGAGATGGGCAATGGAGACGAAGTTATTACCATGGCAGTTATTCTTTCGATGCGAGATGTAAGTTCTTCCCACTTGGCGTTCTAATGGGCCGTCCTGACTTGCCCAAGATTATCATCACTGAAGGCAGGCGTAAAAAGCCATATGAGCCTCGATGGCTCATGGGTTTCAGACACGGAGAACATTTCCTTCACTAGACTGACCCAGGCAGTCGGTTTTAGCGCGATAATAACATTCAGGTGAATGGTCTAAGGCTCTCGCAGTCCATTATTGTCGGCCGAGCCGTCATTCTCGCTTAGCCCATAATGGGATTCCCCACCGCGAATAAACTCGATCCTAAGCAAGAAGCATTAAGGTTCGGATGGCTCCTGTATGGCACCGAGCAGGAGATGTATGAAATCCATGGCGGCTGCAGCTTCTCGAGGAAGCTGCTGTACACTATTAGCCAAGTTACATACTGTGCTGCATGAATGCTGCAAGAGCCCAATAGCACTATTGTCCCTATTACCGCGAGGTATTTGCGGTGCGAACTGATGGAAATGATTCAGTGGACCGCCGAAGGAAGGCAAGCCCACCTTGCCGAGGATCCTGAGCAGCCTATCGCATGGGTGAGGAAAAGGCCCGAGGGCTACATTATCGACACGGACGAAGACATGACGGATGTCACGGCTGAAGCGTGGAGGATAGCCATCTACATCTATCTACAGTGTCGTGTGCTTAGGTACGTCTAATTATGGTTTCGGGAGAAGGACGTTGGCCTTGGCCACTCGACCCTCCCGTCCCCATCCCCGTCTCTGGGCCCGTTGCCTGGGATTGACGTCAATCAAACGCTGACTACTGGCCTTAGGCTGCCTCGCAACCATCCGGAGATTGTCTCCAATCTGGACGACCTGGCCAAATGCATCGGCATCATGCCCACATCAGGCTCACGCTTCACTGCCCAGGCGCCACTCTTGCCCATCTTCTTTCTGGGGCTCCTCGCTACCGATCCCGCGCATAAGAAGGTATTATACGTCTGGTTCGATCAAGTGGTGCAGACACCAGTACGCAGCGTAAGTCGTTCCAGTTTGTTCCCCGGTGTATGCGTTATATTCGGCAGTCTGGATCTGCTGCTTGCGATTCTATCTGGCCTATTTATCTATAATTATTAGTATGAAGTCGAGAGATATGCTGACCCCGCCGTAGAGTGTGCCGCCCTTGTGGGAAGCCCTAAAGGATATCTGGATGTGGATTGATAATGAAGTTCCACTTCCAAGTGTACCCACGGCTCTGCATAAGTCGTTCAGTTATAGGACTCCGTGGTGGGAATCCCTCGTTGCAGCCGTCGAGGATAGACTGCAAGAAACACTGTGCCTGACCTGATTTGGCATTCATATGGCTTCTCTCCTGGATAGACTCGTTCATGAGATTGACTCAGTGACCAATGGACTTCCCGCAAGCCTCGTATACATATGGCTTTATTGGTATGGCGCCTAGGCATGAATCTTCATTGACTGCAGAAGCTGCTAGGGGACTTAATGGTGTTGTGTCTGGGTATGAATTCCCATTAATAGGAGAACTAGTTCAGGAAGCAATTAGTGGCGCCTCGGTGTGGCACCAGAAGTCTGCTGTGCGAGGCGGGAGTTCAATGGGATAAAGTTCTTCGGGACGCGTATTGATGTGTAGAGCCGTAGGATTTCGTTGGCGCTAATTGGACACTCAGCGAATGCGAATGACTCAGCAGGTGTGGCAACCGAATGGATGGATGGATTGGTATACCCCCTCTACCCTCAAACCTGACCTGTCTTCGGGGAAGGACCTGATACGGCGCGACGCCGGAAAGGCCGCGCCGGAGACCCCCCCCAACCCCCAACGGAACGGCAGCCGCTCTACGGCCCAGCGTGGGGGACAGGGGTCGTTGGACCCCCCGCCGGTCGTTCACCACGTCTGATGAGCCGTCTCTGGGGAGCTGTGCGGTCATCGTCACCGTGCAGTTGTCCAACGGGGGGAGCAAGGGAAGAAGGTTGGAGGGGGGGGG
>JAMQMW010001544.1:10468-41258 GCA_024115155.1 Thelonectria blattea
GGACGAGAAAGGAGCTGACGAGTCCTCTCAGGGATGGTTTTGCCTCTTGGATGTGCCGGATTTGCGAGGCCTCAAATGGGTTTGTGCCGTCCTTTTTTGTGCCATTGTGCATTCATTCATTGATCGACGTTTGAACACTTTGCGCTCGTGGCGGCGTATCTCAACGCCCAACCCACCCAGGGAACTTTTCTGGTCCATGGCTTTCTTCTTCTTCTTCTTCTTGTTTCCTTGTGTCGAGTATCCGTACTCTGTATACGGAGTACATACTGTATAAACACGACGGATATCCGGCCTTCTCGTTGCTTCCTCTCAAAGTCCACGTCGTCGTCGAACCACGCATGACGTGACCGGTGTGAACGTATTTGTACCTTGATTTCGCATCTGCCTCGAACCCCATCTCCAGTTCGTCCATTTCTGGCCCCGACGAGATGAAATCCTGCCAGGTTTCTTCCTCTCCTCTTCCAACTCTCTGCATTGGAACTCTCCGCCGGTCGTGATATCAATGCCAGAATCCATCATACATAAGAGCAGACCCCTGCTCCCAGTAACTTCGCTCCCCTTTCGATTCAAGGCTCAAGCTTTCGGCGACCGGGGTTCACATTGTTCGCGGTTGCTATTCTTGGCTTCCGTGCGGGCTGTGGCTTGGCACCGTCGTCCGTCGTCGTTGTTTAATCCATGTCCCGGGACGTCGATTCGAACGTCGACAAGAGGGGATTGGATTATTGGTTTTGTTTATTGTGGAAATGCCGACTGGGTTGTAAGATTTGACTCGAGAGAAAAAGGAGAGAGAAGAGGTCTCTCTGCAGGCCGCTCTCGTGGCCAACAGGAGGGCCTATCATCGAACTGCCTGCCAACGTCTGGCCTGATAGGTCGCCTTGAGTTGCTGATTGGACCCTCGGCTCGGCTGCTACGGCGGTGCCTGAAGAGACTGACAGCCACCCAAAGTCAAAAGCTCTTTCACGAGTCATCTGTCCGTCCGGCATGTCGACCTCCGTTTGGTTGTCTTGTGTGGAGAAACGGCCATGAACTGAACTGAAGTTGAACCACACTTTGACGGTGGATCGGTGGAGAAGCCATGTCGTTGCAATTGCAATCCCTGGTCGGATACTGTATCGTCCCAGTTGTTGTGCTGTTTGTTTGTTGCCTTGTCTGTCCCTATTCGTGTCAGTTAGTTACCCGGGGGTGTGCATCTACAACCTGAACGAGTTATTATTCTTCTTATCCCGCCTCTTTTCTCGTCCCCTTCTTCTTTCTTTCTTCCCTCCTCAACCCTCTCTCGTTGTTCCTTCAACCTTCTTCTCTTATTTCTTATTTTTAATACCTCGTCAGTCACTTCCCTCATTGGAACCCCCCGGACAACGCCCTCGTTCATACGTTGCTCCCAAAACCTGCTTTGAAGAGATCAGAATCAGCCTGAATCCCTTCGTCCTCCGGTCTCCCGGCTCAAACACAACACAACTTACACCTGTAAATAAGACATATTCCGAAGACAACAACAACCGTCGACATGCCTTCCTCATCGACCCTCCTCACCATGGCTGCCGCCGTCTCCTCGGCCAGCGCCGCCTTCCAGGGCTTCAACTACGGTGCTTCCTACACCGACGGCACCGCAAAGGTCCAGACCGACTTTGAGAACGAGTTCAAGACGGCTGCTTCCCTCGTGGGCACCGACGGCGCCTTCACCAGCGCCCGTCTGTACACCATGATCCAGGGCGGCACCACAAACACCGTCATCTCGGCCATCCCCGCCGCCATCAAGACCAAGACCAGCCTTCTCCTCGGTCTCTGGGCCTCTGCCGGCTCCGACTCGTTCAACAACGAAATCGCCGCGCTCAAGACCACCATCGAGCAGTACTGCGGTCAGATCGACGACCTCGTCGCCGGTATCTCCGTCGGTAGCGAGGACTTGTACCGCATCTCCGAAACTGGCATCGCCGCCGACTCGGACCCCGGATGTGGCCCCGATACCCTCGTCAACTACATCGAGATGACCCGAAAGGCCATCAAGGGCACTTGCCTCGCCGACATCCCCGTCGGCCACGTCGATACGTGGAACGCCTACTCCAACAGCTCCAACTCGGCCCTCATCGAGGCCTGCGACTGGCTCGGCATGGACACGTACCCCTACTTCGAGGAGACCAAGTACAACCCCGTCTCCGAGGGTTCCAACCTCTTCCAGACCGCCTACGACAAGGTGCAGGCCGTTGCCGGTTCCCGCGAGATCTGGATCACCGAGACTGGCTGGCCCGTTAGCGGAAAGACGTACAACAAGGCCGTCCCCTCGACCAAGAACGCCCGCACCTACTGGGAGGACGTCGGCTGCCCCCTGTTCGGCGTCACCAACGTCTGGTGGTACACTCTCCAGGACTCCGCGCCCATGACCCCCAACCCCAGCTTCGGCGTCATCGGCTCTACCCTCACCAAGACCCCCCTGTACGACCTCTCTTGCGATGGCGTCGACAAGACCAAGACCAAGGTTGGCAGCAACACCAAGAGCAACAGCGGCAGCAAGTACGGCAGCGGTTCTGGAAGCGGTTCCGGCAGCAGCGACAGCTACTCGACTCCCGCCACGCCCGCCACTCCCGCTTCCACCCCCACCGGCTCTCAGTACGGCAACGGCGGTAACGGCGGATACGGCGGCTGGAGCAACTCGACTGCCACCGGCTACCTCAACGGCGCTTCCGCGACGCTGACCCCCGTGTCGACTCCCACCTCGGGCTCCAACTCTGGCTCCGGCTCCGGCTCCGGCTCTGGATCTAGCACCGACGCTGCCACCGAGCCTTCGTCCACCACCGTGACCGGCAGCGGCTCTCAGCTCAACTCTCTCGGCGCCGCCGCCGTGGCGCTGGTGATTGCCGCCTTTGCTCTGTAAGCCAGGTCGCTTGAACCCATTCTGCGCTTCTCTGTCGGACCCGGCATTTTCCCTTTTTCGTTTCACGTTCCACGGGCAAGCATTTCTTTTTATCGTTCGAGGTTGCAACCTAGAGCAGGAGAACAGCCACAAACTGGTCGGGGGTTCTTCATTAAGCGGTCATGTACAGTTACATACGACACGGATCATAGACTTGGTGCCCCATGCGGTGGGCGATGGAAAGGGATATTCCCCCGTATGTAATGTTGGCCGAGGGTGGTGTTTCGGTTCTCCGTGGTTGGATTTTTAGATGAAATGAAGCCTCCTTAGTCGGACCCTATTAGGAATAAAACATGTCGGATTTGAGAGACTCTCGGGACGATGACGATGACGACGAGTAGACACAGTGAGATGACGGCGGGATGATAGTGACGGTGACGATTGAATGGTGATTGGCTGACTGGTGACTGCCGTGGTGGATGAAAGGTTCAAGAATCCAGAAGCAGTGGAAAACGGCTCGCGTGACCTCAACGGGGCAAGTGCGTTTAAGTGCTTCCTGCCTCATTCGGGCAGGGCAATGACAACGTTGAAACTCAAAGACAACGCAGACAATCAATTAAACAGGTAGGCGCCTCTTATCTATCTTAAAAATCTAAATTCACCAGGAATTAATTCTCAAGTCTCAGACATATTGATCAAGCAGATCACGGGTGCATCCGACATCCGATCAACGGGGCTCGTCCGTGCCTGGATACGACCTGGAGCAGCGTCTTCGCTGATATGCAGCTTGTTTCGCCCAGTGCAGCTCCTTATTCGCTCTTGGTGATGGGAGCTGAAGCTCTGCCTCGTTAGCACACGTTTCATTAAATAAGTTTAAGGAGGAGGTAACCAAAAGACTATTGTTAATTCAATCAATTAGTTTGCCTTCTCCTAAAGTATAGTAGCTATTCCAGCCAACCAACCGCTATTATCCCCTCCCCCCCCTTCTTCCCCCCCCGGTCTCACCCCGTCTTATCCGCCGTCAGCCAAGGCCGGCGCCGGCATCGATCTGTCCTCCACTTCCATCCTCAAAGGAGCTGCCTCTCTTTGCTTCTGCTTCTCCTTCAACTTCCTTTTCCTTCGTGCCCTTTTCCTTTCGTTGCGTGAGCATCATTCTCTCCATTTCTCGTTCACTCCTTTTCCACTCTTTTGTTTCTCTCCCTCCCTCCCCCTCTCTCCCTTCACAAGTCGCCTGCAAAAAGACGCCCACCATGGCGTTCTCTCGGAAGAACCTCTACCTCTCGGCCATGTGCCTCTCCTGGTTCGCCGCCGTCGCCTACGCCCACGCCCACGCCCGCGCCGACCCTCCCAGCTCCTCCGATACCGACATCTCCGGCCTCGACCTCGACAGCCTCAGCCTCGACGAGCTGGACCAGCAGCTTCAAGTAAGACGCGCCTATTCCCTTCCTACCCCTCCCCTCAAGGCCTTGTCGCGTAAAAAAACACCAACTAACCCTTGCGCCGCGCAGTCTTGCTCCATCGTCCAGGGCCTCAACGCCGCGAAACATGCCCACCACGCCGCCGCGCCCTCGTCCGTCACCGAGCGCGCCTTCGCCGTGCTCTTCCCCGGCTCCCCCGCCGTAAACGCCCTCCTCGCAACCCTCTACATCTCCGGTCCCCCCAACTTCCTGCTCGCCCTGTGCCCGACGAACATCGACCCGGCCTCGCTGTCCGTCATGGTCGCCTTTGCCGTGGGCGGTCTCCTCGGCGACACCCTCTTCCACCTGTTGCCCGAGATCTTCGTCGGCGAGGACCACGAGGACGCCGTCAAGTTCGTCCTCGTCGAGCCCAACCGCAACCTGGTCCTGGGACTGGCCATCTTGGTTGGTTTCATGACCTTTGTCGCCATGGATAAGGGTCTGCGCATCGCAACGGGCGGGGAGGGCCATGACCATTCTCATGGCCACTCGCACGCCGAAGCCGAGGACGAGGCTGTTTCTACCGGTGTCAAGGCTACCGACGGAGAAGTCAAGTCTCGCAAGAAGTCCAAGAAGGATGCCGAACCCGTCGAGGCGCACCACCACGAAAAGGAGATCAACCCCAGCGTCAAGCTGGGCGGTTACCTGAACCTCATGTAAGGAGCTCCCCTGGCGAACGGACTCGAGGCAGCAATCGCATCCAGCACGCAACTATCCAGAACCGTGAACTGACCCCTTCCCAGCGCCGACTTCACCCACAACATCACCGACGGCCTCGCCATGTCCGCCAGCTTCTACGCCTCCCCCACCATCGGCGCCACCACCACCGTCGCCGTCTTCTTCCACGAGATCCCCCACGAGGTCGGCGACTTTGCTCTACTGATCCAGTCCGGCTTCTCCAAGCGCGCCGCCATGGGCTCCCAGTTCGTCACCGCCCTCGGCGCTCTCCTGGGCACCCTGATCGGCATCGCCATCCAGGAGTTTGGCGGCCAGACCAGCGACGCGCCCATGCCCCGCAACCAGGGTATCTGGGGCACCAGCTTGGTAAGTCGACATTGGTCCTCGCGGGAGCTTGATATCTCTGTGGACACTTGTTATTCCTGTTTGATGTATGCGGATCGCTGACTCTTCGTGTCTAGACCTGGGGCGACATGCTTCTCCCCTTCACCGCGGGCACCTTCCTTTACGTCGGCACCGTCGCCGTCATCCCCGAGCTGCTGGAGACGGGCAAGAACAAGACCGAGGAGCTCAAGAAGACGCTCGTGCAGTTCACGGCCGTCGCTGTGGGCGCCGGCATCATGCTGTACATTTCTTGGCACGATTAGCCAAGCACATTTGAGACAGAAGAGAGAAACGAGCAGGGGGGGGCTGTATAAAAACAAAACCAAGAAGCAATGAGGTGGCGGGGACAGATGAATAGATCCAATTGGATAGGGAAGCGAAGCTCGCCGAATCTTTGACGGGAGCTTTAGCTTGGCGCTTGTACTTGTATTTGGATGATGCGAGCGAGCGAGCGGGGGAGTTGGACAATGTACAAACAAACCGGCGAGCCAAGCCGTCGGGGAATTTTATATGACAAAGAAAGGAAACCTTCATGAGCTCGCCATCGAGATGTGTGTTGTGAATGATGGAACTGAGTTCTGCCAAGTGTCTCGGCATAGGGGCGCATATATATCACGGGAGCTGAAAACAGCTGTGTGGCAGATGTTCCTCTACCCTCGAATGCCTCTTCGTCTCGTACCTGGTCTGTCATCATGTGAACGATTGCCTAGTTCGCCAAGTAGTCTAACTCGCGAGCCATAGCAATTGAATAAACCTCATTACACCATCGCCATGACGCGGCATCCACGTGGGGATACGAAAGCCAAGAGCAGACGAGGGCGTCTCAGACGCCAGCCGGTTAGGCTCTAAACTCCAGGGCGACAATAAGAAACAAAAGCTCCCTACTTACCCCGGACTCGCCTCCCGGGGGCTGCTTTCTCAGGGGTCCTTCTAGCAGTTGTCCAACCCATCAAGGTCCCGTCCCTGACGACACGAATTATGACTCGGAGAGGTAGGTGTAGCTGGTATGTCGCTCGCTTGGAGCGAGATGCTCGCCTTGATGCCCCAAGCTGCCGGGCACAGTGAGGGGAACTTCCCCTCATGACTTGAGCGGGCGCAACCACTGGGCTTGGGGGAAGCACGGACTGGGTTACCCCCAGAGAGGAGGGTGTCGTGCAGGTGTTTGATGGAGGGGCCGATGTCCATTTAATTGGAAGGCTTTCTTATTGCGGCTCAAGATGGCAGGCTGCAGGAGGAGTTCGGACTGGGAGTCTGCGCACCGTCAACCTCTTGAGCAGGATTGTGTATACCACCAAGTTGAGAGCCAAGTTGGTTGCACTAGTTTCGTAGAATAGCTGGATGGTATCATTTAGTCTTCAAGTCTGTTCGCTATTCGGCGGGATCTTGACGCCATCGTCTGTAATAAGCAATCGTGACGTTGTGATGCCACCGCTGGGCAGTTCCATGTTGAAGATTGTCCAGTGAAGGGCGTATAGTGACTCAACGTCAGATCGCGCCATCTGACGAATCTTGATTATGAGATCAAAGAAAACGTCGGGGTTTTTCGTGAAATCCAACACCATCATCTCCAAGTGCATCGGTGGTGTGGTTTGTAAGGCTTCTTGTTTAATCAGCATCGATCTTCGATACGTTAGCCTGCTGATTGATAACGCTGATGGGCCTCCACCACGGTGACCGTCTGGGATCCAATCAGAAACGGGAAACAGTTCAGATGCAGGAGGACCCCTAAAATGGAACAGGCTGGGGATCGGAGGCTGTTCGAATATTCTTGGAAACGGGCAAGGAAGGGTGTGAGTGAATTGCGGAGATCATGGGGTGAGATGAATCATGGAATTGTGTAAGTATGATAGTTCAACTCGCTCTGACTGGTTCTTGTTGGCCACAACGCGCAATCCTGATGAAATGCGAGTCTGGATGAAATTGGAAAGGGGGTGGAGGGAGTAGGTAGGAAGGCTGGAAACTTGCGTGTAGACGAGGAAGAGGTGAACCACAGGGGAGGGTGCAAGTAGAGCGGAGAAGGAGAAGGCCAGCGCAGGCAGTCGTATGGGCATATGGGGGTACCTATGTCGCATCTCAAGTGGCTTCACTAATAGCTGACGGATCCCGGCGAGTGAGGTGTTGGAAGTCGTGCGTTTCGGGTGAAGCCTTCGTGAGTGTCGGGGCCCCGTTGAACGGCGAGAGCGCATGTGGTTGCTTGGATCGGGTTACCGACTTGCTTGCTGCATGGCCGCAACACCAATGAAGCCACTTCATCAAGTCTCCGACAATGCTCTCCTCCCTGACAGAAGGGCGGGGTGGGCCCTGATGCGAAGAATTTACGAAAGTCGTCCTACCTGGGGGACCTTGAAGTCAGTGCACCCGTGCCATCAAATGGCACCTGTTCAATGCATATGGGGATCATGTGGTGGGGGGAGCCAACATGCCCTAACAAATTCTTCTCGGTCGGCTGAGCCAGCGGCGGACCTGGTCTCGGCGCCGAGGAGAGGAGCAGGCGATATCGGCTGGGTAGGGGGTTGGGAGCGGGAGATGAAGAGAGAGAGAGGAATGCTCTTGGCTTCATCGACTTTGGCCGCCGAAGAGACACGACTGAGTGGGAGGGAACAAGGGAGTGAGGAAAAAGACGGTATGTGGTGGAGAAATAAGACATGGGATAGTAAAAGACTTGACTCAGCGTAAAATGGCATGCTCGTGTAGTTGGACTCACCGGCGGTCGTTGGCTGAAAAAGGACGCAACATGTGTTGAATGTCGGGGTCGGGTCGGTTGGCCTTGAAGCATCGTGAGATTCAAGTTTTGGTGTCGTTGCGACTAGTCCGCTGTCGTGCTGTTGTTGATGCGAAGCATCCCCAAAAAGCAAGGAAGAAGGGATGTCACCCATGCCCTGTCAAACGGCCACCATGCTCACCACCAGTCAGCACGCGGACACGGGCTCACCTGGGTACGTTTTAGGCAAGTAATAAGCTTAGCAAAGGACCGTCGCCGGAGAGTGGAATCGCATGGGTGCAAAGTCAAGCAACTCCGAGTTGAGAAGCTTCTTAGCAGAATGCATGCGAGCGGATTGTTCCTGAGATGCGCCATAACGCGGTCCACTCCATCTGGGCAAACTCCCAAATCCCCGCAGTCAGTTCATGGGCCAGATCGAGAGGGCTTCATTTTGGGCAGCTTCGTGGAAAGCTGCCTTGTTGATCAGCCTCGAATTGGTTTCATATTTCCGCCCTTAGGAAGAGGTGGGAGCTGGGAGGCACGTGTTGCTAGTTGGATTTTCGATATGCCGGGCTTCCCCTGACTTAGACTCTGCGATGGGGACATCCGATGGTTATTGCCCCAAGGCAGTCATGGCTTCGAGACCAGAAGACTTTTTTTTCTTCCATTTCAGCCGCTCATCTCGGCCACAATCCCGGTGGGAGACCGGAGGTAGGCCGGAGGCGGGTGATGGCGGTAACATTGAGAGATGGTCTGTCCTGATGGTGGGAGGGGTTGATGGAGAGTGAAGGCAAACCTGAAAATTGCCGGGGGTGAAAATGCAGAGCTTGCAAACGATGCCCCGAAAAGGGTAGGCTGTATGAGTGCTTGCGAAGCATCATGAGCCTCCTGCTTCAGGTTCATTCTGTTAGGTACGAAACGATCCATCAGCAGAACACCAAGCAATCTTGAACTCGCCTCGTTTGCAGGGGTGTATTGAAGATCCTTGTCTGCTTCTAGGGCGAGAATAGAAGGGTTCTCAGCATGTGGGATTTGCTGAACGCCAATGGACCGTCAGACGGAGACCACGATGGCTGGGCCATTTCGAGAAGCCAGGGCGGGCACAGACTCGGTCAAGTTCGAGCATCGCAGCGGCACCCCGGCACGGAACACGCCTGATGGGTTGGATGTTTGCGTGCTGGACGAGGGCTTTTTCGGTAGCGGAGGGAACGGAGCGGGAATGAAGGCACGCGTTCGAAAGGGTGGGAGGGGGTCGACAAGGCCAGATGGAACCAGGGCCTTCAGCCCGGCACGGCGAAGCGCATAGTTGTCAAGTAATAGAAACTCGAGTGAGTAAGGTTGGAATTCCAACCTCATCATATTCGCGAGAGCACCAGAATAGTATCATCGATGGAGGGAGGGTGCGGATGGTAGGTGGTGGTGGTGGTAGTGGTGGTAGCGAGGTGGTTCTACTGAGTGAGCTAGCTTTTTGCAGCCGTGGTGAATGATGAAAAGGAATTTTCTGCTCCTGCTGCGTGCGCGTTGCGCCTTCTCGTTCTGACCGCCGGCGTCCATCGGGAAGGCACGCACTACTCGCCCCGTGCCTTCCATTTCACGATGCCGATGTCCGGACATGGCGTTCCCGTGTAAGGCAGGCACGCACTTTTTGCTCTGTCAGGCACATCAGGCATCAGGAAATGTGTCCGTATTCCCGTAGCACGATCCAACTTAACGACACGTCTTCATCCATGTTCTTCGCTGTGCGCTTCCGCTTCCGCTTTCGCTCGTCTCGTACATACGTCCACGCAATAGTGCCTTTCGTCAGAATTATTGGCTTCTCCATCGCGGCTGCTGCAGCCTCCCACCATGATTGTTTTGACTCAACTCTCGTCTTTACGCCAACCCCTCCCAAACCACGCCGTGAGGTGCAACCTTGGGGCATTACGGTGGAATTCTCATCATCATCGAGAGGCAAACACGACTTACGTGGAGAATCGTGAAGTCATGATTCTCCAGTTTTGACTCCAGCATTCCCCGTCCCCTTGAAAGGCCTTGGCATCCCTGGCTT
Source organism: Thelonectria blattea (assembly GCA_024115155.1). Classification (NCBI taxonomy): domain Eukaryota; kingdom Fungi; phylum Ascomycota; class Sordariomycetes; order Hypocreales; family Nectriaceae; genus Thelonectria; species Thelonectria blattea. The sequence continues at coordinate 20,587 of JAMQMW010001544.1, forward strand.
ACCGCCTCATCAAGAGCGACTTTCGAGATCTCGATGCTCACACGGAAACGAGACCATGTCCAAAGTGTAGGTCGCCAGATGGCAAAAGTAAGAGGCATAAGCTGGGCGCTGGCACTTACACGCAGCCAGGTTTGTGAACGAAACGGCCCGGTTCTCGCCTGACTGGCCATCCCCGGCAACGGCCTGAATCGGATATGTGGGTGCCTTGCAGCAGCGAGTCCTTGGTGGTCTCGTTTGGGAACATGTGGTGCATCTGTTTGGCTGTCGGGGAGCTTCTGACATCTGGGCTGACCCCGTGTCTACCGATGAAGCGTGCGCGGCACTCCCGACAGCTTCTTCTTCACCCTTCGAAGGCTTCTAGGAACCCAGGGGTCGGCTTCCAGGGGTTGGAAGGTGTCGCCATCGCGGACCGCGGTTTTTCGCTTACCCAGTCTTATGACTCCTTTGGCATCTTTGTCAAGACTCGAATTGGGGATCCTTTCTGTTTAGCCTATCGCAAACACGGCAATCGACTGAGCAAATAGTTTGTTCCTAGGCCCAACGGACGCTCGCTGGAGAGATCCATGCTCAGTTGCCCACGAAACCCAAGCGGATGGATGAGAGTCGAGCCTCCCGAGTTCATCAAGCATCGATGCTAGCGCCACGGGAGTCCCACTGCGAAGCGGCCCAGGTGCCTCGAGGAGCGCTCGCATGGTGTTCAGACGGATCACGAATGGAAGGGGTCTTGGAAAAGGCCCTCTTCGGCACCGGGCGAGGAGAGCCACTCTGGACGCTAATGCACGATGTGTCTAATCCCTGTCTCTGTCTGGTGGCTCAATTCTCACAGGACGCATGGCAGCCAAAGCGATCCGATGAGGAGACAAAGCCAAAGAGGTACCGGTACGACGCTGAGGTACCGACAGAGGAATCGGGGATCTGGCTCGCCATCACCTGGACTGCTTTGCTGGATGCCGCCCGGCTGTTATTGTTCGCTGCTTTGGACAACACCACCTTAGCGGCAAGGGAGGGTGATCAACGCTGCAGGTTACCACCTTAGCAAACCTGGTTTTATTTCGCGCCCTTCCCTTTGCAGATGTGCCATTGACATCGATCAGAGGCTTATTTCTAATCGACCAAACAAATGGGATTTATCAGCCAGCCCGGCACTTACAAATATGAAGCAAGAGAAGTTTTCCTCCTTCTCGTCGTCTTCTCCACGAACTTCTCCACGAACAACAACGAGCATCCATCTGCTCTCTCGTCGTGAACTGCCATCTTTGGCCTGGTTTCAAGCTCTCACACACAGGCTCCAATTCAGGAACAGTCAGACCCAGCTCGACTACTCCAGTTCCAGCGAAGCAACCTCGCGCACGCTCCCGAAGAGAGCACAGAAGAGCCCACTTTGCGCTCCGAAGCTACTTGCATCTTTTTCGCCGCCTCATCTCCATACACCCCCCTCCCCACGGACCCTGGCCCATCAAGCATCAAGCCTCAGAGCTCCTCAAGCACCTCAACATAGACTAGAAGTACGGCATTCCCGTGCTCACTTGTATATATATCACCATGGCGAGGCCTGTCTCATCAACGGCATCACATATCCTCAAAATCTCCCAAGAAATAATGGCATCTTTGTCTACCGACGGTCCTTGGACCAACAAGCCTCGTACCGGCAAGTCTGGTCTCGAGGTCAAGCTCGACAACCACTGGAGCTCCAAGGCTTATACATCCGGCTCGACCATTTCTGGTCACGTCATTGTGAACTCAATGCGAGACGTTCCATTCGACGACTTGGAGATTCTCTTCACCGGCATCGCTTATACCCGTGTTGACTTTGTCAACCAGTATGCGACTTACGCCTCCCGGCCGTTTATGAAGCTGCGCATGCCCGTTCGTGACGCGGACTTCCCCAATCCCCGCGTTTTCGAGGCTGGACGCAACTACACCATCCCCTTCCACTTTGTGGTCCCTCACCAGCTCACTCTGAGCGCCTGCAACCATCATGTTGAGCATTCTGGCATCCGGGATGCCCACCTGAGGCTTCCTCCTACTATGGGCTTCTGGGAGAGCGACGACCAATCTCCCGAGATGGCCAACATTGAGTATACCGTTCGAGCGGTCGTCTTCCGCGAGACTCCCGAGGAGGGACGTACGATGCCTCTGGAGGGCTTCCACATGGTCAAGGTCTTGCCCTCGCTCCCCGAGGATGCGCCTCTCGAGGTTTCTCCCACTGATGAGAGATATCAGCTCTCAAAGGCAAAGTCGATCCGCAAGAACATCTTCTCTGCAAAGCAGGGCAAGTTTACCGCCACCGCAGCTCAGCCCAGCGCCGTTGTGCTTTCCGCCGATGGCCTCCATGCGAGCGAGTCCTCGGTCCGGGTGAACTTGGCTTTCGATCCCAACTCGGCGAGCGGTGCCCCTCCCAAGATCAACTCGGTCAACCTCAAGCTTCAGTCGACCACCTTCTTCAGCAATGCGCCCCTGGACCAATTTCCCAACCTGGGAGCTCGAATCAAGCACCAGAGCAACCCGTGTCTTACTTACTCAACTACCACCAACATCACCACTGCGCCCCCTGAGACCCAAACTTGGGAGCTTGGGAACGCGCCCCAGCGCCGTGACTCGGGCTATTCGAGCGGCTCTTGGCCCGAGGGAGATGCATCCGAGTCAGATGGCTCCCATCACTCGCCCTCGCCCCATTTGCAAATATCGACCCTGAACATCCCCTTCAAGCTGCCACAGGGCAACAAGAAGTTCTTCCTGCCGACCTTCAACTCTTGCATCAGCGGCCGATCATACTTTCTTCACGTCACCATGTCGGTCGGCCCCATGAGCACCAGCATCAGCCTCGTGGTGCCTCTCCAGGTCACGGTGGAAAACATCCACGACCCCATCCAAAACGACGAGCTGCCCTCTTTCGAGAGCGCCGTCGCGGCCGCGGAAGCGGAAGCCGCCGATCGCCACCTCGAGCCGCGCTTGATGCAGGTTCCATCGGCGCAATACCAGGGAAACAGCGTTCTCCCTGGCTACAACGACCATCGCAGGACTGTGGCCGTGATTTAATATCGAGAGCCGCGGGTTCTACACTAATATGTAATAATCCTAATGGGGGGAGTACATACAAACGAGGGGACTTGGGATGCGGAAACTGATGTACGACTTTCTTGTTCTTGGGTTTTCTATGGGCATTTGAAAGCGAGGAGTATTGCGGCTTTTGGGACGGGATCCCGTTTGTTCTGCCACGATTCACATGAAAATTTTCTTTGTCTGCGGTTTAAGATGGACATAAAAGAAGGATGGAGAGGATATAAAATTGGGGTATATAGCGACATGAAAACTTTACTGTCTGAGGTTTTTTCAGCGATGCATCTCGGCTTCTTCAATTTGTGTGTCTTTGAATGAGTTGACGGTCTTATTGATACGATGTTCGGGGTTGTAATGCATCTATGCCGAGCTAATGGAGAGGTGGTATTTCTCGACGAAACACGAGATGAAGGCGGCGACATTTCAAAAAGACTTTGACGGGAGAAGAGACAACAAGGTGGTTTTGGAGACAAGGGTTAAGCGTTCACGCCCCCATGTCTCACCATGTCGGGCCTTATGCATGCCACTGGACTAAGCCACGTGGGAAATAGGACAAGCCCGTGTCGAGTCACGGCCGCGGAGTTGGTCTGTTTTGCTCGATGGCCATCGGGAGAGGACGAAGTTCGGAACTGGGGAAGGGTATAAAGTTGATGGTAGTCGTCTCAAGGCCAGAGGTGACGGGGGGATGGTTAGGGATTGTTAATTGTTCATGATGTAATAATATTAGAATTTCAGGGTCGGTCAAGTGTTGCACAGTACGATGTGATTTGGATCGGACAAAATGCAGGGCCATCCCTTGACTGGATGTGTTGGACCAGATGTTTGAAGTTGGGTGGCGTTCTCCCTCTGTCGGAACTTGGATCGACTTTAGCCCGAAAGGGCTGTGGACAGGGGGCTGTGGCTGATGTGATTGGTTAGATGCAACCAGGACCTGCCTTAGTCAGCAAGACATACAAATGTCTTTCACTTGAGGAGAATTTTATTCTTCGTACAACTCTATCGATTAGTGATATGAGGCTCACGAGACAGGTCAACCCGACAAACGCTTGCGAACTTGTGTAAGTTGGTTGTTTCTTGGTGCACAATGTGCGTCCCCTGCCTACTAATTTATTACCCGGACCTCGGAATGGGTGTGTCTCCCTCGGAACCCGGAACCACACTCACAACCGTTCCGAGCAGACCGCCAGTGGCCCAACCAGCCCAGAGGCCCATAATATGTCCAATTCATGTCGACAAAGGGCGTCCGCTAACGAGAGGTTGCATTCGAATCTTTCGACGGGCGCGCTTGGGGTTGCAGAAGACTCGAGCCTATTCGTCGATGGACGGCTCGCTATTCGCCGATATAAACGCGTGTAATCTGACCAATGCCAGTAAAGCCTCTATTTGACGAAGAGGCCCCCGTCGTCAACTCGAGAGGGCTTGTCGAGGGCTTTGTGGGGGTTGAACAGGTTCCGAGGTTCGCAAAGTGGGATGGATGTGTAACCGATTAAGTGGGATGTCTGTCTGTGAGTGATGGCATCTCCAGACTAAAATAAAAAGGAAAAGAAACCAACGGCCCGTGTGGTTCTCAAACTTGATCAGCTTTGTGTGCAGCATTAGCCGTTTTTTCACAACCATGGACTCTCAGGAATTTCGCGACGCGGCAAAGGTGGTCATTGACGAGAGTGAGTGGTTCCTTCCTTCCTCGCGGGATTCGTACCTGCCGCAACTCGAGTTGCGAAAGAAAGTTGCCCCTCCCCCGCTTCGCGATTTGAGAAACTTTCAACACCAAGGAGAACATCACCAGTCTTTACCCGTCTTTTCCAGTCTTCACCAGTCTTTATCCTTCTTTTCCAGTCTTCACCTGCTAACCCCTCACAGTCACCGAATACTTTGACAATGTCGACTCCAACCGCGTCGTATCCGACGTCAAGCCGGGCTACCTCCGCCCCCTCCTCCCGACCTCGGCGCCGGTCGACCCGGAGCCCTGGGAGGCCATCCACCAGGACGTGCAGACCAAGATCCTCCCGGGCATCACACACTGGGCCAGCCCGCGTTTCATGGCGTTTTTCCCCTGCTCCGGCAGCTACCCGGCCGCCCTGGCCGAGATGTACTCCAACGCCTTCAACGGCGCCCACTTCAACTGGATCTGCAGCCCGGCCGTGACGGAGCTCGAGACGGTTGTTATGGATTGGCTGGCCCAGGCCCTGGGGCTGCCCGAGTGCTACTTGTCCGGAGGGAGCACGCATGGTGGTGGCGTGATTCACGGGAGCGCCAGCGAGGCCATCTTGACGGTCATGTGCGCCGCCCGCGACAAGTACCTTGCTGCTGTGACGGCCGATCTCCCTGCCGATAGCGACGAGAAGGAGGAGGCCTTGTGGAAGCACCGCAGCAAGTTGGTCGCTCTCGGAAGCGCGGGCTCGCACTCGAGCACCAAGAAGGCCGCCCAGGTGCTCGGCGTGCGCTTCGTCGCCGTCCCCGTTTCCGAAGACGACGGCTTTTCACTCACCGGAAAGGCCGTGGCCGACGCCGTGGCCGATCTCCGCGAACGCGGCTTCGAGCCCTTCTACCTCACGGCCACGCTGGGCACTACGGACGTGTGCGCCGTCGACGACTTTGCAGGCATCGCCGACGCCCTGGCGCCCACGGCCGATACGCCCCAGGACATCTGGGTGCACGTCGACGCCGCCTACGCCGGCTCGGCCCTCCTCCTCCCCGAGAACCAACCGCTGGCGAAGCCCCTCGCGCGCTTCCACTCGTTCAACTTCAACCCGCACAAGTGGATGCTCACCACCTTCGACTGCTCGGCCGTGTGGGTGCGTCGTCGCGCCTGGCTCATCGAGGCCCTGAGCATCAAGCCGCCTTACCTGCGGAACCAGTTCAGCGACGACGAGCTCGTCACCGACTACCGCGACTGGCAGATCCCCCTGGGCCGCCGCTTCCGCTCCCTCAAGCTGTGGTTCGTCATGCGCAGCTACGGCATCAGCGGGTTGCAGGCGCATATCCGGAACGGCGTGGCGCTGGGCGAGAGCCTCGAGGCTAAGCTGGTGAGCCGCGATGACCTCTTCGTCGTGTTTACGCGTGCGCGTTTTGGGCTGGTGTCGTTTCGTGTTCGGGGCGTTGATGAGGGCGAGGTGAATAAGCGTACTGAGGCGTTGTACGAGGCTGTTAATGGCGCGGGGGAGTTCTACCTGACAAGTACTATTGTCAATGGCAAGTTTGCTATCCGCGTGTGCTTGGGGGTTGAGCGCGTGAGGGAGGAGAATGTGCAGAGGCTGTTTGATGTGTTGGTGGAGACGACCGAGGGTCGGTTGAAGAGCGTTTGAGGTGAGGATGTACGAGTGTGCGCAGGTGTGCTTTCAGGAGGATTGTGACCAGAAGTGTGTGTTGTTTGAGCGAGAGCGTTGCTTTGTATAGATGTATCGAAGGGGATCATTATTACATTAAACATTATTAAAAATAAATCCTGTTGCCTCAAAGTCCATCGCCATTCTCATGCATCGTGGAGTCATTTCACATCCAGTCACCCATTATCACCTTGCACATCCCCTGACGAACCTACTCCTTCGCCCGAATCTTCTCCCGACTCCCCGGTAACGGGCCATACTCATAATACCGCTCAACATCCCCCTCACCCTCGCCCTCGCTCTCACTCCCACTTTCGCTTTGACTTTCGTCCCCCACGAACCTCACACTCTTGCTCCGCGCCCCAGCCTCGCTCCTCCTCCTCCCCTCCCTCCTCCGCGTCTTATCCCGATCATCCCGATCACTAGTCTCATATTCATCCGCGCTTCGTCTCCTTCGTTGCGTCTTGTCGACTTCCCGATCGACCAGCGCCAGCGTGCCGACCAGCGCGAGCAGGATGCCGTCTGCCCAGTCGAAGCTTGGTGGCGAGTCTCGGGGTTTGTTGTCTTTGGAGGAGGAGCGGGGTTTGGGACTGTGAGAGTGTTGGTGGTGGTGGTTGTTGTTGTTGTTGTTGTTGTTGTGCGAGGAGGAGGAGTGAGAGTAAGTAGAGTGAGAGTGAGAGTGAGAGTGAGAGTGAGAGGGGGAGGAGGAGGAGTAAGAGGATGAGGAATGGGGGGGGTTTTGGGTAGGGAGATGTCGAAGTTGTGCTGTGTCGTCTGGGCATCTTGTTGAGTGGTGTTCTTATAGAGGTCGAGTGGTGGTAGTTCAGTCAGGAGTAAAGACGATATCGGAAACAAGATAGATGCGTTCCCTTGACATGTCAATCACCACAGATACCAGTAAATGTAAAACGAAGAGTGAGTCTCTGGTCGACCTCATGGTCATTTGTCGGGAGGCAACCACTCATTATATCCCCTTTTCCTCACCACGACCAACACAGCAAAAGCCTTCTAGGACCCCGAATCGCCTCCCCCCCTTCTCGAACAATCTACCCCAACGACACCAAATCGAGCACAAATCAGGCACCAAAGCTGCACACAAATCAAGTTCTCATTGTTTTGATGTGACGCCAACAGTGAGACACACGATAGTTGTCATTCGACTCCAGGGCAATGATCTACGTCGCCAGGCACTAGCGTGATGTCATGATTGGCCTCGTCCGGCAGATCATCGGGGGGACACGATGCCCAACTGTCTCGTAACAACTGCTCATCGAATAAGAGAAGGCTGTATAATCTTGCATTGCCGCTGTGGGCGCCGTCTTAATCTACTGCCGCCTGAATCTGTCTCTGAGTCTGTCGAAAAACGGTGTTTGGTGCTCCCCTATCTCTTCGCGTGAATGGTATCTCGATAATCAAAAACGCCTGATCCCAAACTAAATAATCAAATACTCGCTCTTCGAGGAGCCATGGTCCGGTGCAACGCCCGCTTGGCCTCCGTCTCTTCCACCAGCGGCAACACGCCCTGGTCTCTCATCTTCTGGAGAAACTCCTGCCCATACTGGTGTCCCAATCTATACAGCTCATCAAACTTGTGAAAGTCTAGTGTTCCGTAGTCGTCAATCGGCGGTCGCATGTAGATGCATCCTGCCATCGTCTTGGCCCGCTCCAGCGCGTCGACGCTGGAAACATATGCCAGTCGAGCCTGAATCTCGGCCAGTGTTGGTGGGTTCGGATGCGATGAGAAGGGATTCCAGCGGTTGAAGAATGCCCAAGCACCCGAGAGGGAATCGCCATACGTCTGAGGCGCATCGTCGTCCAGTGCTCCGACGTCAACGGCAAAGATAATGTCGACTCCCAGGCCCTTCATGTGTGACACGGTGAGGTTGTCCACATAACCGCCGTCGAGGAGCATGCTACCCTCGTCGCAAAGCGGCGGAAGCAATCCGGCCAGCGACATGGATGCTCGGATGTACCGCCAGGCATATCCGCTGGTGTGAAACTCGGCTCGGCTCTTGCTGATGTTCGTCGTGTTGCAGTAGTACTCGAGCCAAAAGTCCTCCATCTGCGTGTCACCAAACGTCTTGAAGATGCCACGGTTGAATTCGTGTCCCGTCGTGTACGAGGCCGACGGATACGTCAGATCAAGTGCAAATCGCCAGAGACTTGCCATCCTCCCGGCGAACTTCTTGGCGAATCCAAACATGGGAACAACATCTGCGTGTCGAGCGTACAAGGCTCCAACAAAGGCGCCAATAGATGTGCCACCAATCAAGTCGATGGGAATGCCCGCTTCCTCCATGGCCCTGATGATGCCAATTTGGGTCAGACCTCGCGCGCCGCCTCCTCCGAGCACCAGTCCGATAGATTTGCCGCATAGCCGACGTGCCAATCGATGAAAGTCGCTCTTGAAAGGCGTCTCGGGAGAGTAGTACGGGCTGTGATGGACTCTCCTGGACGTGTACTTTTGGATCTCGGCCTGCAAAATCTGCACACGTTCCTTGAGGGCCTGCCCAAGCCTCTTGGATGGAGGATGCACCGGCACCTCATTCGTCCTGAAAGCCATCTGGATGTGGTAGTGACCGCCGTTGATCCACGGGCGATTCTGAAGCCACGAACGAGTCAAGCCGGGACGCGAGTATCGCTCGGCGTGGAGCAGAACCAACACCTTTCTCGCCGTCGACTTCATTCCGAGCATGAAGCGTTCATACTCGCCAATGGCCGGAGAGCCTTCGCCCAGGCCAACCAGGAGGATGCTGTCAGCCTGCGTGATGCAAGTCTGCGTCCAGGGCGAGTTGACGTTTGTATCTGTCAATGGCAATCAGCATTGAGCCTTGTATCCGATATGGAAACAAAAAGTGTGGGATTCAACAGTGATCAGGAAAAAATTAGAGTTTATGAACCAGCATCGGCTTTGCCTCTGGCATGGAGTTTCTCATCATAACGTAAAAGCATCAACCAAAGAGAATGTGCTTACCTGCAACATAGACCACCAGCCCGTACTTCTCTTCCAGATCAGCCAGGTACTGGGCTAGCTTCAGCTTTCCCATCCTGTTGAAAGCGTGCTTCCCTAGGTGGTTGAGAATGGCAGCTTGGTTGAGCGAAGTTGCACCGTTTGCCGGGCCAACCTGAGCGAGGGCCGCCATGAGACGATTCCCGAACTCGACAACCGGCACGCCCGTGGCGACTGGAAGAATGGCCACTGTCCGTATGTTCATGGTCGACTTGCGCAGGTTGATCATGGGCGTGACGCTGGGATCCTTGCCCAGAATGTTGGCCGAGTCGTCCACCACGGCCCTCATACGAGAAGCAATGATCTTGGAAATCTTGATGGTGATGTTCGGGTGCTCCTGTGCCAAGCTGTTGAAGAGAGTGCGAGGGAATTTCACCAGCTCGGTATCTCGAATGGCGTGCAGCGTTCCTGGACGGGCACTTTCAGTGAGCACCTCGAGCTCTCCGACGCTGTCACCTTGTCCGAACTCGGCTCGGGACGTCACCCCGCCGTCTTTGCGCTCCTGAACCAATCGCAACCGACCGTTGAGGACGATGTAGATGGCCTCACTCTCGTCTCCTTCGTGGAAGAGCACTTGTCCGGCATTGACCTGAACCCATTCCAGGGCAAAGTCAATGTGCAAGATGAGGCGTGGGAGAATGTCCGTGAGTCTCTTGGCCATGGTGAGGAGCACAATCGGGTATCGATCCACGATTCGTTCCAAAGAAGCCCGGGGCAAGAACCCGACGTAGACGTCCGTCTTGGCAACCACATCGATGAAGGACCTGTAGGAAGATACACATCCAATGTAACCAGCCAAACCGCCGGGCTTGACGAGAGCGACACTTCTCCGGTGCGCTTTGCCCTTCTGCGATTCGGCTTGATCGCGCGCCGCTTCTGTGTGCGCCAGGTTGGGGAACGATCCCATGGTGGACGGGTCAGTTGATGTTGGCCCTGGGCTGAAGGGTCCCGACGTGTGAATGATGCTGTGCGAATCCTCTTCACTCGACGTGCCAATATCCAAGAAGCCGTCAATCACGTAGTACAGGCCGGGGTTTCTCTCGCCTTGCTCGACAAGGACGGAGCCCTTGGGGAAGAAGACAATCTCAACCTCGTCCTTCATGTCGTGGGCCAGGGCATGGACATTTGGAGGAGTATGGAGAGCCATACCGCTCGACGTTAGAGACTCGGCGTCACCGTCTGCAGAACCGTCGTATGGACCGATCAACCCGAATGCGTTGGTACTCGTCGGGCCCGCGAAGAATGCCTTGGACCGTCTTTGATCCCAAGATACCAGTCGGGGCGAGGCCTCGATCGACTCGGGATCCCTCGACACATTGCCGCTCGTGTCCAAGCCCAGCGTCTTGAACATGCATTCCAAGATGGAAGCCCTAAACAGATTGTCCTCGTCGACGCTTTCCCGGGGATCGATGGAGATGCGACCGTGCCTTTGAGGATCAAAAGGGTTATTCAGCGTCCGACTGTCAAGCGGGTTCGTGTCCTGCCTCGACATGAAGATTGGCGATCTCCCCTCGGCGCGACTAACGCCACGGGCCAACTGGATGTTGGCAAGCAAATCGCCAGGGCTCGGCGTCTGAGGTGAAGAGCGTTCTCGTGGTGGTGCAATGGTACTGGTCACGAATGAAGTCGAGCGGTGCTTCGACATGGACTGCAGCATGGCCTCCTTCCGAAGAGTCGTGCTAGATCTTCTTCGGCGAGTGGCAGCCGAGTTGTGAAGAGCAATGCCCTTTGTCTCCTCATCCTTGCCGATGCGTTCTCGTTCGCGACTGAACTTCTCCTTGAGCCGAGTCAAGGCATCGCCCCGAAGAAGGTTTGGAAGCTGGCACATGGTGTATTTGATCATGTTCTTCTCCGTCTGCAAGACCTCGCCGGTCAGCCCCAAATAGTTGAAGGCTTGGGAGAGCGTCACCCGCTGGAACCGAGACAGGATGACGTGAACGATGTGCGAGGTTGCCTTGGGGTAAATTTTGATCAGGCGGCGGAAAGCACTTGCGGGAATGATGGCAATGGTGGTATCAACCGTGGCGCGTGCAATAATGTCTGGATGTGCGGAATTGGTCTCCTTCCTTTGAGCCGTCGGCCTCTTTCCATGGCCGGGGGCATTCCCATCCAAAGACATGTGCGGAATCGTTCCCTGCTCGTTCTCAGGGCTTGAAGGGGCGAATGCACCGTGCGGCCCAGCCCCAGCATCACCGTCTTGCAGTTGCGGCGAACTCGTCATGGGGAGATGCACGTCGGAAGGGATGCGCATTCTGGAGAAGCTGGCGTGCTTTGCGCTCCGGCTTCGAACAGACGGCACCGGAGAATCGTCGTCGTGCGAGTGCAGCTTCACGTCTTCCGTAAAGAGCGACATGATGGAGAACAAGGAAGACATTGGGGCGCCGTTCCTAACTTCAGTCAGAAGTTGGTACCTCTGCTGGCCTGGTGTAGCGTCCTCGTCGTCAGACGAGTCCATGTTGAGGTCGCGACGAGATGCTGCAGTCCGCGGTCCACGACCCGACTTGACAAAGATCTCCACCAGTCCGTCGACGACGATGCAGAAGCCCTTTTCTTCTTCGAGGTTGATGGTTTCGCCGGCGATCAGCTTCCTGGTCTGCATGCTTCGGGTCAACTCGTGGAAGACGGGTCGCTCCAGGTAACCGAAGATTTTGATGGCGCTCAGGAACTCGTCCAGATAGCTGGACAAGCCCGACTTGGCACCCTCTTCGTGCGTGTCGGGGAAGAGGTCAATCTCGGGCTCCTTGCGTTGCGGCTCGGGCGGCAAACGAGAGTACATGTTGAGGATGCGATATCTGACCACCCAGCTCACGGCGGAGAAGATGGCGGCCATGATGAACATGCTTCAAACCCCAAGTCAGCACACGACACACAAGACAAAGGGGTAAAAGCAGGAAGCATACAGCGTCGTGGCGTTCATGGTTACGGTCCAGCTTGTGGAGAACAAGTGGTACAGGATGGAAGGGAAATTAATCGTGGCGATGCGGATGATCCAGTAAAGAATGGTCGAGACGACGTGTAAGATGAACCAGATGAGCCAGCCAAAGAGTCCGAGCCAGCTGTACGACGCCTGAGCGGCCACGGTAGCGGGAACTGAGCTCAAGTCTGCTTGGAGCGAACTGACACCTTGAGAGACGCCCTGGGTGAGGGTGCCGGCCACGTGGGCGGCATTTGACAAGTCAGATGCCATGGCTGAAGATGTTGCTTCGCATGGTAGCGTAGCATCATGGGGAAAGGCTCTCGCGGGCTGACAAAAGAATGATGCCGAGATTTATGTGAAGCAGGAAAAATGGGAGAGCGCGTCTGCCGAGCCGAAGCTTTTTGAACGGACCCAGTTAGCTTAGCTTGTGATTGCGGAGCTTGTGCCGAGCGGGGGAGCTTTGAATTCCCGAGGTTTGGCCGACCAGCGAAATCTTGGAGGGGCCATTTCAACTGCCGCCTTCGGAGAAACTCGACTTGGGCAACGAATCATCGCCATTACAAATCTAGGCCCCTCGTGTCTTTCTTGTCGGCCTTGGTTCCTCTTGAGCCCGCGCTCAGCTCAAACCATGTACCCTTGATCATCTGCCGCAACCTCCCGATGCCCTTCGCGCAACTCGTCGTCGGCAGCCCCGGCTCTGGAAAGAGTACCTACTGCGATGGCAGTGAGTGCCGAAGACGTCTCATCGCATCCTTGATGCCTTGCTAACACCGCCAAGTGCACCAGTTCCTGGGCGCCATCGGGCGCGCCTGCTCCGTCGTGAACCTCGATCCCGCCAACGACCACACAAACTACCCGGCCGCCCTCGACATTCGCAACCTCGTCAAGCTCGAGGAAATCATGCGAGACGACAAGCTCGGCCCCAACGGCGGCATCTTGTACGCCCTGGAAGAGCTGGAACACAATTTCGAGTGGTTGGAGGAAGGGCTCAAGGAGTTTGGCGAGGACTATATTCTCTTTGACTGCCCGGGCCAGGTCGAGCTGTACACGCACCACAACTCGCTGAGGAACATCTTCTACAAGCTCCAAAAACTTGGCTTCAGGGTTGGTATCTCTTTTGTTTGAAGCTATCCCCGCTGACATGTCCAGTTTGTCTGCGTCCACCTCTCCGATTCCTTCTGCCTGACGCAACCATCCCTCTACGTCTCCAACGTGCTCCTCTCGCTCCGAGCCATGATCCAAATGGACATGCCCCACATCAACATCCTCTCCAAGATTGACAAGGTCGCGTCTTACGACGAGTTGCCCTTCAACCTCGACTTCTACACCGACGTTGACGACCTGACGTACCTGACGCCGTACCTCGAGGCCGAGTCGCCGGTGTTGCGGAGCGACAAGTTTGGCAAGCTGAACGAAGCCATCGCCAACGTGATTGAGAACTACGGCCTCGTGAGATACGAAGTGCTGGCCGTGGAGAACAAAAAGAGCATGATGCACATCCTCCGGGTGATTGACCGCGCCGGAGGCTACGTCTTTGGCGGTGCCGAGGGCGCAAACGACACCATCTGGGCCGTGGCCATGAGGAACGAATCGTCCATGCTCGATGTCCAGGACATCCAAGAGCGCTGGATCGACGCCAAGGACGCGTACGACAAGATGGAGCTCGAGCAGGAGGAAGAGCAGGCCCGGGTGGCGGAAGAACAAGCCAAGGAGATGGAAAAGTTCCAAGCGCCGATGCCGGGCATCATGGACCCGGACTTTGGCGACATGTCGGTTCCAAAGGATAGCGGGATCAAAGTAGTTAGAAAAAAGTGACGCCTCGTTCAATCATCCGCGTCGGCCATGTCTTCGTCGCCTGAATCATCCGTCATGTCGACCGAGAGCGGTTCCTGGGACTGCAGAGCGCCGATCAGAGAAGACTTTGCGCCGGTCGCGTCCGCCTTGGCAGCGAGGATGAGCCGCTGCGCCTGACGGATGGCCTCCTCTTCGGTCTTGCGAATGGTGCCGCTCACGCGGACGACACGGAATATGCACCGTCTCCCGTCCTTGACAGGAACGCGGTCCATGAAAGTCAGTGTCGACCATAGCATCTGGTAGTGTGCTCTCGAGCACCGCAAAATAAAGGTTGACGTGGCGAGAGACAGATATTTGACTGCAAGACGTGAGCACTGAGTAGTAACGAACCAGGAAAGAGTTGACCACCGTACCCCAGAGATTGGTAGCAAACGCTCCAGCGCCGTAGTCGCCAAACAAGACAGCGGCCTCGGCCTTGATGCCCTTGACGAGGGCCTGCGGCGTGAGCTTGTCGACGGTCGGCTGGTGGTGAAGTAGGCAGTCGGGGAGGTTTTCCCTTTCGGCGCGGGCGAGGTCGGGCGGGTAGACGATGTTGACGAGGAGGTATCGTTCCTTGATGCGCACCATTGTGAGAGTGTGGGCGCGTTGGGCGCGTTTTTGGTGTATGGATATTGAAGATGAGTTTTGAGGTTCAAAGTTGAAGTTGACTGGAATCTTTTGTCAGGTCACGCCCCCACTTGACGCCGAGCTGGTGGGGCCGTAGCTCCATGAGCTTCCCCCGCCGTTCGTCGTCACTGTCCGTTACCCCGACTCGAGCTTCTAATTCATGCTGATATCCATGTTCTTGAGATTGGGCGAGGACTCAGCCATACAAACACTTCCTACCTAACCCCCTTCAACCCCATAAATCACAGCCCAACCATGGCCTCCCTCCCCTTAAAGGCCGCCCTGCTCATCATATCAACCACGGCAGCCCAAGATGCCTCCGCCGACGCCTCGGGCCCGATCCTCTCCCGCGTCTTGACCGACGAAGGGGATGGCAAGTGGGAGGTGGTCGAGACCAAGATTGTCTCCGACGATGTGCTCCAGATTCAACGGCAGATTGCGGCGTGGGCGGACGGGCCGGAAGCCGTCAATTTGATTGTCACGACGGGGGGGACGGGGTTTGCGACTGGGGATAGTACCCCGGAGGTGAGTCTCTGTCTTCATATAAACACGTATATGGAAACTCATCGTCGGATAGGCCGTTTCTCCCTTGCTGCATAAACAAGCCCCGGGTCTAGTCCACGGCATGCTCGCCGCCTCTCTCCAAGTGACGCCATGTAAGTCCACCACCCTTCACTCTCCCCCAACCTTCACCATGGCTCACTCTCCTAAGTCGCAATCATGTCCCGCCCCGTCGCCGGCGTCCGCAACAAATCCATCATCATCACCCTCCCAGGCTCCCCCAAAGGCGCCAAGGAAAACCTCGAAGCAGTCATCAAGCTCCTCCCCCACGCGTGCCTGCAAGCCGCCGGCGCGGACTCGAGACAGCTTCACTCAGGCGGCGTCAAGAAACTCGAGTCCGAAGCCGGCGTGGTCGCTGGCGAGAAGCAGGTCGCGCACCAAGGAGGCGGCGGGTGTCACCACCACGGCAGCCACAGCCACGGTCACGGACACGGTCACGGCCACGGGAGTCTCGTTCGACACACCAAGCCCAACACCCTATCCAACGACCCCTCCCTCGGCCCCTCGCGCCGATACCGTGAATCCCCCTACGCGATGCGCTCCGTCTCCGACGCCCTCGCCCTCATCCACCAACACACGCCCTCCCCCGAGATCCACACCGCCAAAGTCGACACCTCCATCGTCGACTCGGTCCTGGCCGAGGACGTGCAAGCCCAAGAAGACGTCCCCGCCTTCCGCGCCAGCATCGTCGACGGGTACGCCGTAGTCGCGCCTTCCGACGGGCGCCTCGCCGGCGTCTTCCCCGTGACGGCCGTGTCGCACGCGGCGCCGGGCCAGGTCGACACTCTCGCCGCGGGGGAGATCGCCCGGATCACCACGGGAGCGCCTCTCCCGCCGGGTGCGACCAGCGTCGTCATGGTGGAGGACACGGTGCTCAAGACCATGACGGACGACGGCAAGGAGGAAAACGAGGTGGAAATCCAGGTCGACGGCGTGAAAGACGGGGACAACGTGCGCGAAGTCGGCAGCGACGTCCAGCGCGGCACCACCATCCTCACAAAAGGCGAGCTCATCACCGGTGTCGGCGGCGAAGTCGGCCTCCTCGCCTCCGTGGGCGTAAGCCAAGTCCGCGTCTACCGCCGTCCCATCGTAGGCGTCCTCTCCACGGGCGACGAAATCATCGAACACGACCGACCCGGCCCCATGCGTCTAGGCGAAGTCCGCGACACGAACCGCATAACGCTCATGTCTGCCGCGCGCCAATGGGGCTTCGAAGTAGTCGACCTGGGCATCGCAAAGGACAAGCCCGGCACGCTGGAAGAAACCCTCCGAGACGGCCTGCGCCGCGCAGATATCCTCATCACCAGCGGCGGCGTGTCCATGGGCGAACTCGATCTCCTGAAACCCACCATCGAGCGCGCCTTGGGGGGAACAATCCACTTCGGCCGCGTGGCCATGAAGCCCGGCAAGCCCACGACGTTCGCCACGGTGCCGGTAAAGGACAGCTCGGGCCGCCGCGTGCAAAAGGTCATCTTCTCGCTCCCCGGAAACCCGGCCTCGGCCCTGGTGACCTTCCACCTCTTCGTGCTCCCCTCGCTGCACAAGCTCGCGGGAGTGAGTCCCGTCGGCCTGCCGCAAGTCCCGGCGACGCTGGCGCACGACTTCCCGCTCGATCCTCGACCCGAGTACCACCGAGTCGTGGTGACGGCGGGCAAGGACGGGCTGCTTTCGGCGGCGAGTACCGGAGGTCAGCGCAGTTCCAAGGTGGGCAGTCTGAGGTCGGCGAATGCGCTGGCCTGTCTCCCGAGTGGAAAAGGTAGCCTCGAAAAGGGAAGCAAGATTGATGTGCTGTTACTGAGTGCCATTCGCCCTGCTTAGCAAGCCGGCTGCTCTCGCGTGAAACGGTTTAGCCATTCGAATACCAAGATTGATTTACATGCCATAAGAAATTGTACTTTATCGAGACAATACGTGCCGGACTTCCTTTCCTAGTTAAGAGTGCGATCCCTGCACCCTTCAGTTGCACTTCACCTCCGATTGATGTACACTGCCGCCTTCCAAGGGATACTGGTACAGCCATAAACACATCCTCCCGAGCCATTCTTCCAAACGCCAGACCAAATATTATTGGCGCAATGCATGCATGGGCCCCCTCGTGGTTGGAGTAGATAAACCGGTGACGGCGGCGGCCAAAGATTCGCGGTTCGTCGACGTTTAAGCCTCCCAGCCGAATTCGTGCGACTTGCTGGAGAGGAGGAGACCGATGATGAGACCGAACAGGCCGAGGACGGAGCTGAAAATTTCAATGACGAGGATCTTGACGAACCTAGACAGCAATTAGCACATATCGTCTTTGACCAAAGGCAAGCCATGGCGACATACAAGGAAGGATCCGCAGCATCGGCCAGAGCAGCACCGCTGCCGTTGATGCCGACGGCGACACCGCACACCAAGTTGCAGAGACCGACCGTCAGGCCGGACCAGAACAGGGCGTAGCCCGTGTAGTAGGCCTCGGCCGAGTAGATGTCGGGGCCCAGGACGATCTCGACCTTTGCCGAGAAGACGATGGCCATGATGACGCCGTAGATGGCCACGACTTCGCAGAAGATGATGGAGATGAGGTTCTTGGTGCGGATGCGCGGGGCCTTGACGCCCGCGCCGAGGATACTTGAGCCGGTGATGAAGATGCCCCTACGGTTGGGTTAGATGGGAGGGATGGAATGTATGGGTTCGATTCGGGGACAGGACGCACCATGCTGCGCCGACGACGGAGAGACCGATGCAAAGAGCGATGCCCAGATCAGCCCAAGCATAGGGAGACACGGATTCGAGAAAGGCGCCGACGTTGAAGGCCTCGCCGTTGCCGGTGAAGAGCATATCTGGGGGAGGGATCCATGGTCAGCCTGAGATCGCTAGAAAAACCACCAAAGGGAAGGGAAAAGGATAGCGCGTACACGCTCCCACCAGGGTGAGGAACGACCCAATGCCGCCCAATCCGTACGTGAGATAACTCATGGCGACGGCAGTTTTGGAGAATTGTATCTGTTCGACGGTCTTTGGGATTTTCTCGATGGGGGGGCGCGTCGAAGTGCGAGGGGGGAGTCGTCGAGTTTCGAGGGGTGGTCTTGAGAGAGAGCTGTCCGAGAGCTCCTGTCTAAGCTGGCTCCCCAGTGATGCGGCTACTGTAGTTTCTGCGGCCCCAGGCAGCTGGAAATTGTACCGACGTCACATGATGTGAGGCTGGTGGCTTCGAGTTTGAGGCTGAGGCGCCAATCATTGGTGGGAAGAGTTGCTGAGTCATCATACCTGCGCCTTCTTCGGATGGGCCTATTACCTTTGCATGACCGCCTAGTCCGACTTCACCCAAACACCATCACGACGCATCGGTCTCTCGATTTCCGCATCGGTATCCCCAACATCTTGCTACCCAAAACAAAAGAAACAACTGGTTGAACACCAACACTCCCCCCCGAAGGAATCGAATCGCTACGAAACACCGAGACGACCCGCGTCGAAGATGGCTTCTGGCGCGCAATCTTTCTACGAGCTCTATCGCCGTAGCAGGTACTGCGCCGCCTTGCTCTGCTCCTCTCCTTGCTATTGCCCAAGACTAACGCTGGATTGTTCCTCGCGCGCAGCATCGGTCTCGCCCTGACGGACACGCTCGACGACCTCATCAGCGATGAGCGCATCAACCCGCAGCTGGCCATGAAGATTCTAGGCAACTTTGACCAGGCCATTACGGAGGCGCTGCAGAAGAATGTCAAGGCCCGACTTCAGTTTAAGGTGCGTTTACAGTTTTCGAGGAGACTTGTTTTGCTTGGGCGCAAACGCTGACGTCTCGTGTCACAACAGGGAAGCCTCGACACATACCGATTTTGCGACGAAGTGTGGACATTTCTTATCAAGAACGTGACCTTCAAGATGGACAACGGAGCACAATCCGTGGCGGCGGACAAGGTCAAGATTGTCAGCTGCAACGCTAAGAAGCCGGAGCAGTAGATTCTGCCCCGCCGAAAGCGGCGCATACGATCAATGGCCGAACTCGAGGCGGCGAATAAACCCGAGGTCAAGAATGAAAGTGCGTTCGGGAATTTGGCCTGGGACAGCGAGTTTCGGGGCCCCTCGCGGGATCAAGGCCACGAAGGAAGGAAGATACTGAAAGATTATTAACCAAACCAAAGCCTGCATTTTGGGCGGCGTCTCGGGTATGGATTTTTATACACAGGGAATAGGATAGGTAGTGGAGGGGCTTTGGAAGTGTTTTTGTCGGGCAAGGGAACTCGAACTCTTGACGGTGCAACTAGATTGCTGGGCTCGAGTTGAGGATTGAGGATTATTATATCGGGCTTAAGTCTCGAGAGACTACAAGGATGAGTGATATGCGAATTGCATTTATAGGCGTATGCATGTGTTTTGTTTGTCTACGGTGAATTGTTCGTAAACCAGCCCAGTTCTGCACATGTTATTCCCCCAACCAGCGGTTCAGCCACTCTAAACAATCCAGGGGCATCTCCAGATTCTCCACCGCCGATGCATCCACTTCCACTTCCACCACACAAACGTCACATCTCCCGGATCCAACGGACCGCCTTAGTGCCCAGAGCCTCATCCATCCAAACAACACGACAGACCATTGCTCTCATCCTCTTCTTTTTAAGCCGGCCATGGTTCGAAAGCGTCACGCCTCTCCCCAGACGTCCCCGTCCCGTTCCAGTTCCCCAAAACCCGGTATGACATCCGCGTCCACGTGGAGCGGCCGCACGGAATGGATCGCGTATGCCGTGGCGAGTGGTGCTTGTGCTGCGTTTAATGGTGTTTTTGCAAAGTTGTGAGTTTTTTTTTGTTTTTTATCTCCTTTTTTCCCCTGGTTCTGGTAGTTGGGTAGGGGAATGAGTGGTATGCTGATGCATGGGATAGGACGACTACGGGACTCACGTCGAGGTTGGCCGATGGCATCGCCGAACTATTTGGCCTTTCATCCATGAGAAACATAGTCGAAGTCGTTGTCCGCGCCGTAAGTTTCCCTGCGATCCTACCTACCCCCTAAACTCAGCTTACATCCCACACAGCTCTTCTTCATCCTCAACCTAACCTTCAACGGCGTGGTAAGCCCCCCCCCCTTCTTCACCATCCATTACTTCCAGCAAGTATCTAACTCAACAGATGTGGTCCCTATTCACCACGGCCCTCGCCCGCGGGACTTCGACGACCCAAGTGTCCATCATGAACACGTCGACCAACTTTGTGCTGACGGCGCTGCTGGGTTTCGTCATCTTCTCCGAGTCGCTGCCGCCGTTGTGGTGGGCGGGAGCCGCGTTGTTGGTGGTGGGGAATGTGGTTGTTGGGAGTAAGGATGAGGGGAGTGGTGAGGGGGGAGAGGGGGGAGAGGGGGAAC
>JAMQMW010000156.1:0-30964 GCA_024115155.1 Thelonectria blattea
CCCCCCCCCCCCCCGGCTCCTTTGGAAAGCTGACTTCCCCCCGTCAATCCCGCGGGAGTCCTTCCGGTAATCCGCCACGTGCCTCGAGACGAAGCGGGGGATCATATTGATCATGATGGGTGGATGGGAGGGTCTCTCTTGTGGTCTTCTCTAGGCCGGGTCGTCTAGGTGGTCATCCACCACATCAGTTGCCTGCTGTTCCACGGTCCAACAGGCTTCACTTCCGTCCTTTTTCGTCTCCGTCTCGGCGAGAAAGCGGGCGCCAATGCCGTCTCCCCAAACAGGGGGAACACCACTCACTCACTTCTCCAGCTCCTCAGCTGGCCTTGGCTAACTACGAATCCTAGGTAAGGGTTGCTTTTTCTCCATCCTCACTCGCTCGTGGCCTTCGCCATGGACAATGCGAGAGAGATGCCTAGACAATCTGATTGCGAAGCCCTTCCACCTTCCATACCTATTCAGACTTGGCGTGTGCCCGCCACCGCACCGCAACTGCAGCATCGTGCATATACGGGAAGAAGATGGGACTAAAAGAAAGGCCTGGTCCTCCCTCACGCGCCGCTACTGCGCCCGTCACAGCAGCAGCTTCCTTCACACGTTCTTTCCATACCCAGACGAAGGATTCAGGTCCTCACGTCACGCCACCTTTTTTTTTTGTCTTGCCCTTCAAAAACGCTCGTGGGCTTCCAAGTTAGCTTGGTTTTGGGGGGGACATGTCAGCTGTCATCCGACACAACGACAGGCGTATTTTTCCCCATGTACGTACCTACTGACACAGCACGTACAGTAAGGTCCAGTGTTGCGGCCGAGATTCGGGGTCTAAAACTAGATCCCCTCTCCGGGTTTCGGATGGGACGGTGATTCGCAAAACACTTGGTAGGTTGCAGTTGGAGTTGCAGCTGCCGTCGCGGTTACAGGTGTAATGCTGGGCACCTGATACAGGAACTGGTTTCTGTACAATGCAATACTTTGCACAGAGTGGGAGTAGCCGCCATTTAGACCTACTCCCCTCCTCCTCCTCCTCTCGATCCATACAAAGCAAAGTCGTGCCTCCCTACTGCAGGTGTACTGCAGACGCAGACGCAGACGTATGTAGACGCAATGCCATGCCATGCCATGCAATGCAAATGCGATCCAAAGACGCCGAATCACCTCCTTTCTCCCCCTTTTATCTCGTGCCATTGATCGATTTTTCATCTCTCACCAGCGTTTACCATCGGCTTCAACTGCGTTCCCCCCCGTTTCCCAATCTCCATCCTCCCATCTTCCCATCTCACTCTCCCACTCACTCTCACCTCTTTTCCAGCCCCCAACACAGCCCAGCTCAATATGTCATCCCTCCCAAACCGGGACAATCATTCCACCTCGCAACTACCCAAACCGGTCAAACTTGCGAAAGGGCAAAAAAAAGACGGAAAACCACAACGAGCGAGTGAAGCATGGGGATCACGGACCCGTCGATCACCCAGCGCGCGCGTTACCGTAGATTGCCGCCCAACAGGAGAAACAAACAAACACACGCCCCCAGGACACCCAGGTATGTATCCATATCCATATCCGTAGAGAGAGGGCATCGTCCCTAGTCCCCCCAAATCCCTGACCCCTTCCATTGCCCTGCGCGGCTACCGCTGGCCCAAAGGCGCCCCAAAGAGGGGAAAAAAGGACATTGCGTTGGGGTCTCGATGTCACTCTGGTACGTCTTCCTAGTGGTTCGCCCCTCTCTCTTTTGACCGTCATCGCCGTCGTCGTCGTCGTCGTCGTCGTCTTCGTCTTTCTTGGTCGGGTTGAGCCTCGTTCCCGGAGGATCCCCATGTAGTATCGGGACCAAGGACCTTTTTGTAATATCGTACATATGTACAGTAACACCCCAAGCTCCGGATCTTCGCTCGAGGCTGACGAACGCCGCACATCCCCCTGTCCAAAAGGGATCGACATGCGCGCCAGTGTTATCCGGAGTCCGTTGAATCTCCGTTGTGCGCATCCCCGACTGGGTGCCTTCTCCGCGGAAGCTTACCCTATATGGCTGGGACTCCATGTTTGGCCAACCGGACCTCTCATCACGCCTGTGAGAGAAACTCGTAAACTTGGTATGTAGCAAATGCGTTTTAATGTTTAATGATAGCCTGACACTTGTGGTTACTAATACGTGGTGATATTTACCCGTTGCTGGAGGATGTACAGATATCAGTCCAGGATGCAACCACCACATCGCGGAAGCCACACGCGGAGAATTTATCACCAGCATACCAAACGTTGATACACGCCAGGTACAAATAACACAACTTTCCATGGAGAGGGACCAGAGAACCAAGTACGTATTCAAAGCTATACTATACACTTCTATCAGATCGGCTGTCGCAAATCATTCATCGTGACATCGTGTGCCAAAAGCCCAGACCGGGCTGTTTGTTATATACCCAACAGTTTGGCCTAATCGCCTCCTTTAGAACTCTCCAAGATTCCATGCCACTTGTGAAAGACATTATGACCATCATACTTTTGCTTCAGCTCCCGCAGACGAGGAAAGTTGACACCGTACGCATCCTGCGGCGAAACAGGGTTGGCTTCAACGTTGATGTACTTGCCCACCGGCTCCCCAGCCCCATTGCCATACCCGGCACGATATCCATTAGATACCCGGATCTGCTCGCACAAGGTTCGGTTGAATTGTCGGACCTCCGTGTCCAGTGATGCATCTTCCCACCCAAAAGCTGTCATGGCGTCGTAGTAGTTGCCTCGGTTGGCATAGGCGGTGGCGTCCTGGGCAATGGATCGAATCTTGTCCGTTGAAAAGATCTCAATGGCAATCACCGACGTGCCCATCCCTCGACGAGAATCGCAAAACTCCCAAAACATCTCCGCCGTCTGTACCAAGGCCTCTGTGGCGATGGGCATTGTCACGTTGCTCGATCCCATGAGACGGCGGATGCCGTGCTCAAAGATGGGATTCAATAGAGTGTTCATCTGTGCCGTAGACATCATCCGCGTGTCCCTGGCAATTGCTTCGATGTCAAGAAGCGCGGAAAAGAACTGCTCCCCAGCCAACTCCGGACCGTGGAAGCAGGGGATCGCAGAAATGACACGGGTTATGCCATCAGGCCCGTACCCGATTCCGAGGGCAAGGCAATGCCCGTCTGTATTGTGACGATCATGTAGGCCATTGGCGACAGCAACGAGCGCTGGAAGCTTGTCGGATGAGAATGCCAGAGTGCCGCTCCAGACCTTGTCTTGCTTGTACACCCGTGAGACAAATCGGGTTACCACGCCAAACTGAGCGCCTGCTCCGCGAAGAGCCCAAAAAAGATCCGGATTCGTCGCCTCGGACGCCGTAACAATCTTGCCATCGGCGAGCACAACTTCGGCTTCGACGAGATTGTCGATGGTGAGGCCATACAGCGGCGTGAGCCAGCCGTGGCCTCCCCCTAATGTTAGTCCACCAACTCCAGTGTGGTTGACAACTCCGCCGACTGTAGCAAGCCCACGCTCCTCGAGGGCCGAGTCCACATCTTTCCACAAGCAACCGCCACCAAAAGTGACGGTCATATCTGAAGTGTTGACCCCAACACTCCTCATTTTCCCGAGGTCGATAACCATCCCGTCCGAGGAAGACGTACCGCTCGAAGAGTGGCCACCTCCACACACAGTAAGAGGCAGTCGAGCCCCGATAGCAAACTTGACTGCGAAGGAGACATCTTCGGCACAAGATGGTCGGACAACAACAGCCTAAATAGTCAGCAGGGAAGCGGCCTGACGGTGAGGAGGTGCATACTGCTCTCTTTTCACAGGCGGCGCTCCACCTTCGAATGCTGTCCTCATAGCTGGGATCGCCCGGGAGGAGGACTTCTCCATGCAGAATGCCGCTCCGCAGTTGATCAAAGTCGTACATCGTCGGCATCTCGATTGTGTAACGTAACCTTTCGGCGGTGACTTGGGGTAAGCTTACGGCCGCAGGGGAGAGATCGGGGGAACGATGCCTAGGGAGCGAACGTGGGAACCTGGGGCTTTTGAGTAATTATCATGCCCGTCGCATTGTGCCGCTGTGGGTCACGGGTGCATCATATCCCGTGGCTGATGCCCGGTTGGGTGAGACATGCAGTTTCGCTGCATGAAGCCATCGCCGTATCGGGGTCCGTCGGGCCGCTGCATCCCGATGCACTCGGTCGCATCCTTGGTCTCCATTGCTTTGACATGCCCGCGGGTGCATATGTCATGTAAACGAGCTCAGTCGTCGACTGGAAGTTGAACCTCGGGTAGGAGTTGAGGGAGAGCGAATCCGTATCGATCCACAATGTGCTCTCCTCCACTAAGACCTCCCTCTTCCAAGCCAAACTGCCCACCCGCAAGCCACCGCTGTAATCGAAAGGCTGTTTGCGTCACGTCCATGACGATGTGCCAATTGTCAACGCCAATTGTCATCCATCCGACCACCATGAGGGTCTTGATGAACCGCGATGGCCCAGTGTGGTGACCACTTGGCAAGATTCCTAGAATCACCCAAACGAAGAGGCCGATGGTGGCCTTCCACGCAGGCAACGTGACTTGCCACACGGCTTGCCAGATCATCATGAACTCGCCTTCTGTGCAGATGGCACTGGTTGGCACGCGGTTGAGGATCGCCCGGCAGTAGATCAATGCCGTCATGCGTACACAACGGTACATGAGATCTGGCAGTTCGACTTCTGGCGAGGACTTGTTCGAGGAGCTGGGGCTTTGACTGTCTCGCTTGTCTTGCGGTGTGCTCGTTGTAGATGTAGACCGGGAATTCGGATTTTCTCGAGCAGGCGTATCGGGGGGGAGCTCGGTAATTCGATCGGTAATCCATGCGGCCGTAGTCACGAGCTTCTGAATTTGCTCTGGCGTGGGATCTTGAGGCATCGCGAGGGCAGTTTCTATGAGAAACCGTACATCGTCGAGTATCATCGCCGTACTGGGGTGAAGCTGCAAGGAGACGGCACATCCTGCAAAAGATGGCCATCCGAAGATGAGCGGCGAGTTCAAGGCGGTATGGAACGGCATCATGATGGGATCGTCAAACTCGAAGCCGGGCTGTTCGTATATGAGAGGGTCGACTTCGTGGGCGAGAGCCATTACAACATCGTGACTGGACGAGGTGTCAGCGGAACGGACTTGAGAAGAACAGACGGTTGAGCTGATACGCACATAATAATCGTTTTCGCCAAGAAGCCGTGTAAGCCTAGCTTGTGTAACCCTCCCCGCATTGTGATCATCTGCTTCAGACCGCGAATATGGGCATGTAAATCGGTCGTGGCACCCCAGTACCATGAATCGATCACCATCTGGGTGACGGCAAGAATCGACACATCGGTTATCTGCATGGCCTCGTCGCGCAGCTGATCGTTTAGCATTTGGTAGACCTTACCTTTGTGCAAGAGGGCCAGATTCTTGGGGATATGCCCCGTCTCGGATAGGAAACAGGCCGATGTGAACAAGACGATCTGTAAGAGGAGAGGGTCCTGAACACAACACGGCACCCAGTGCTTCATGAATACATTGCCCGGGTCTGGGTTCCCGTCGACTGAACATTTGAAGCGACAGAGCAGTTGCAGGTCTGAAAATGCGCGTTAATTAGCGGGCCCGCCTGACTTGGATATTTCGACCAGTACTTACGTATCCGGACCAGTTCCTTATTCATTTTAGTCGGTACCATGGGCAAGAACCGAAGCTGTTCCGCCGAGCCTTCTATGGGCAAGTTCAAGCCCCGACGTACATCGCGAATGTGCATGAGGGCTCTTGTATCGTCGCCCGACCATTCCTCGTCCTGGAGGCGATTTGCAATTGTGAGGCGACGATCCAGAATGATGCGGAGTTTTTCGATAACAGCGTCTGGGTCCTTTTCTTCGTCGAGTGATACTTTGAAGGGTACAAAAGGAGTTGCTGGTGGCGATGGGGGCGCGGAAACGTCGGACAAGGTCTCTGGCGAAGAGTAGCCCATTGACTCGGGGGAGCTGGCGTGCTCCGATTCGTCTACCTGGAGAATGGCATCGTGAACTGCGGCTGGGTTGAGGTGTGCATAAGGCCCATCCCTTAACGCCACGGTGGGTGTGGATGGCCCCCCTTCGATAACCGTTCCTAACTGTCCTTGTCTGTGGGAGCTTTGGAGAAGTTAGCAGCTGGAAGGAATCACACGCCAATAAAGTAGAGTGTTTGGGTTCACTCACTTTCTGGGCGCCTTCACCTGGTACTCGCAGATGGGCTGTGGAAATCGTCGGACACAATTCGTACACGGTTGTCCTTGAGAGCACTGCTAACTGTCAGCAGGTGAATCTCGCATACTCGATGGTTCGACAGAGAATCATGAAGACATTGTTGATGATTACGACGTATTGGCTTGCTCGGCCAGAGCGGAGGATGACAACTGGCGAGATAACCGGTGAGGAAAGCTTACCTTTTGCTTTCGACGACGACATTCCGTACACGAAGAAGTCTGACGCTCGACGCGGCGCCGAGGAGCATGGATTTGGACAATCTCTTGGCCGGGCATGATGGCGGCTGTCGATATCTTGGTAGAATCTTCCAGCGGGCCGAGTGAGAACAGCAGTAGAGGTCGTGGACAACAAAACCAGTCGACGAGGCAACAACGTGGAATCGGACTCGGTTGGCAATGGTCTCGTAAAGCCGGTCAAACCCGGAGCAGTCCGGTGCCGGCAGCGGCGTCAACCTTGGAACCAACCTCCGCCTTGAACCGAAGGCCGGCC
Source organism: Thelonectria blattea (assembly GCA_024115155.1). Taxonomy (NCBI): domain Eukaryota; kingdom Fungi; phylum Ascomycota; class Sordariomycetes; order Hypocreales; family Nectriaceae; genus Thelonectria; species Thelonectria blattea. The sequence continues at coordinate 6,717 of JAMQMW010000156.1, forward strand.
GCAGAGCGGAGGCGGTAGCGACAGGGGCGGATCGGACCCAAGGAAACCCGTTGGTCGTACAGATGGTAAAGCCGACGGGTGAAGACTAGGGTCAAAGCGGACAGCTGATACTAGTTCTGGCTGATATCTCCTTCAAGCAGCGGGGGTAGAGATGGGAGGGAGAGAGGCACCCCATCCGCAATGCTGAGAAGATGAGGTGTTGGTGGAAGGCGTTTTGAGAGGATAGGATGCGTGCGTTATGAGTGAAGGACGATGGCGAGGTTGCCGAGTCGAAGAATGTGAAACTCGGGGTAAGCGGCCTTTCCGGGCGAGGGACCCCTTGTAAACAGACAGATAGTTAGGCAGGTGATTTGAATCGAGGTCACGACAGTGGCCGTTAGCTTGTTTAAAGAGGATGGATGGATGTTAGTGTCGAGCAAACAACAGCAGTCGTCCAGTCCGAGTCGTGGTTGTGTGGATGCGATCCGATGTGGAGTTTGGCGGGCAAACGAGCCATCCAAGCTTGATGGGAGACAGGAGCGGCTCGAGAGGAGCGGAGTGAGGGGTTACCTTCTTGGGAGTTGTCTTCGCTGGCAAGGCTGGGTTTTGTTGACGCAACAGGGTTCAACTGGCGTTGGCGCGGGGGCAAATCGAGCCTGTCGTCGTGCCTGAAGCGAGTCTAACACTTGGATGCTGTTGGTCCGATGGTGCAGCGACGACCTTGCAGATCTCTGGGATCTTGGTGGCGGGCGCGGTCCAGTCGTGAATGTCTCTGCTCCGCAGTTGATAGCTTCGAATAATACCTGGGGAAAGCTGGACGCGATTTCTTGCCGCGTCCTTTGTCTGAGATGGTCTGGATGGGAGGATGCCGTCGACGTCGGAATTGCGCGTGTTTGTTTTGACGAGAAAAAGGGTAAAAGGTGCCTGATCCGGTCCGCAAAGGAAAAAGTAAAGGTACAAGAGCTCGTCTGAAACTGAGAAGGAAGATGTTTGAGAAGCGGAAGAAGCGGCGACGAGACGACGAAGAGGAAAAGAAGAGGCAAATGAGGAATGGATGGGGGGAATGCGGGAAGATAGAGCAAGGAGACGGCAGAGCGGGAGCCTTAGCTTGCAGCCTCGTCGAGTCTGGGCCGTTGCAGGGAACAAAGAGCAAGGTGGTGGCGAAAGACTGATGAGACAAAACCCAAAGTACCGGGAACAGCAGACGACGGGCCGAATGGTATATAAGGCGGGGGTACTGGGTACCAGTCGCGTGAACCAGGCGAGGCCAGGCTGGAAGCGAACGAAGATTGGAAGCTTTGGAAGCTGGGAACGGTGCCGGTGAGAGGACTGAGGTAAGGTACCGTAGCTTGGGAGGCAGGTATTCGTAGGTGGCTTGTCTTTCGAGTCAGTCCATGGTCGATGCCGGTGATGATGTCGCGTGCTGTGCTCGCTGCCCAATTGCTGGGTTATGATGTTGTCGGTGAAGGCATTGCAAGTCGTTGCCATGTATTATAATAAGTAAGGTAGCAATCACAAAGGCCGAGGATCCCGTGATTGATGAGCTTCGTCAGGGCTTATTCACTGCCAGACAGGGTATTCGTACAGTACGTACAGCAACGGCACGGTAATTGGCACGGACAAACAGAAACTGGAAGGGACGGGGACATGGGATGGAAGGAACGGACAACGCTGGCTGGCACCTTCCGTCTTGGCTAAAATGATTGCTTGACCTTGCGACCTTTAGCGTGCGAGCTAATTAACACCTGGCTGCACCTTCAGTCCGACATCACCGCCCGGCCACGGCAGTTCTGGCGAGCTAATCAACAGAGCTTGATCATGGCCATCAGCAGCTGTGAGCGGGAAGGGGGAGGGGAGGGGGGAAATGAAGGGGGAGATATAGTGCCATTGAAGGCAAGTGCCGACACGGGTATGAGATGCCATCGCTAACTTGAACTGACTCGATAGGGCCCCCCGGGCTGATGACAGCGGCCCTCCCCGGTCTCCGTGACCTTGGAGCCTCGTCGAACCGTCCTTGTCAACCTTTCCAGTCCTGGTCTCTGGGCCCCTCCTAAATTCGGCCGGGCACGGGAAAACAAGCATACATACGAAGTGCTACGTACGAATATCTATCCTTCGAACCTCACGGACGTCGTACTCCCGGCGAAAAAAAGCTCAGTCATCAAGCTGGCCCCTATTGTCCAGGCAAATGCCGCGTGCGAGCCATGCCATCCATGCATCTCCACGCATATACCGACTCCGTACGACATGGAACTCGAAGACCGTACCAACGGAAACACAAAGTCGAGCATTTCATGCATAGTGGGCAGCGGGCGGAGTTTTGGTGCTAAAATGGACCTAATGCTGGACGGAGGCTTGTTTGCTGACCTGCAGTGGCACCCAGCTAAGAAACTGGACGGTTGCTCGAATCGTCGACGTGCAGGACAGGGAGGGGGAATGCAAGATGCCTCAACCCGACGAAGCACTCTGAGACACCAGCCAAGTCAAGTCAAGGGAGGGGAACAAGAGCCTCCCTCCCTCGCCCTCGCCCTCACCGCCTCACTGCCATGCGTCGAGGCAAATCCCCTCCCGTGTCAAAGCAAACAAACAGGACAAACATGCCATGTCAGAGGAGCTTATCGCCTCTTCCCGACTCCATGGACCCCTCCGGCCTGCCCCCTCCGACCGAATATTGGTCTTGATATCGTCGTTTCAACTGCACGGTTTAGTCATTTCCCCTCTCCCTCTCCCCCGTCTCCTCTCCCTCTTTTCCACCGTCAGATCCTAGATCCCGGCTGTCCACAGATTTACGAAAATGCGGCACCCGGGCGCCGTCCAACTCTCGGCAGCGAGTCCGTCTCCGGCACTAAACGAAACCACCACAGCCCAAGCCCAAGCCCCCCAACAACAATGTCCTCCACGTCTTGGCCGGTCAGAAAAGCCCCAAAGCCAAGCCCCCCAAGCCAAAACCCCCAACCTCCTTGACGGGAAAATGGGCTGGCCGGGACTCCCAGGATTTGCAGATCTGACCGGTGAACCGCCACCACTGGGGAAGCCGGGCCAAGAGCAAGAGGGCCAAAAAAGCAAACAAAACTCGAGATGAGGGGGAACCATGGTTTCGAAACTCTATTACTGCATCGTACGAATACGTGGTTCATCGTTCTTATTTCTTTTTCCCTCGAGGTAGCATTGGTTAATTTCATCCGGAACGACGGACGACGAGCTCATCAGACAAGGCCAGATCATCCTTCTTTCTCTCCCTTTGTTTCCAGGACGCCCGGCCCGTTGCCAGTTTGGCGATCCCATCCTCACGGACGTCCCCGTGCTCCCTCGGCTCAATGTTTGCGACGCCCAGTTGATTCGCCCGACCCGTTCCCGTTTCCGTTGAAAGAGCCAAAAAGTCCGCGGACCTGGGCGCGAAGGAGGGGAGGGGAGGGGAGGGGAGGGGGAAACAAGTTTCAACCCGTGCCCCTCGTCGGAAGAACCAACCGTTTATTGAATGCCATGAATTACGTCGTTGGCTGCTGCGCCGAGAGAAACAAAGACTGCTTTGTTTGACCTGCATGCAAGAAACCCCGAAAAAAGGGCCCAGCTGTTGATGACAAGGAGCCGGGGGGTTGGTGCAACCCGAACTCCGACGACGGGTTGATGCTACATGATCTTGGTAGGCTATCATGGAGGAGGCGTGATTTCTCCATCGTGGCCTTTGACAAAGAAGGCGGGAAGCCCTTCCCCTTACGCAGGAGCCATTGTATCACGAGGGGGGATATTTGATGCACCCAAGATACTCTCAAACTTTGGCTACCTACAGGTAATAGTCAATTTGTTTTCAACATGGTGAAGTCTCTTCTCGTACACTTGCAATCTCAATGCATCGTCGCCTCATCGTCTTCACTGCTTCTCACACTTCCACGAGACGCTCATGCCCTCCCGATGCCATCTAGATCTCCCCAATCGCCAAGCCAAGCCTTTACGAAAACAGCCCGTTGAGTGCGAGTCATTCAGTCATTAACTAGGAAACTGCCTTGTCTCCGATCATCGTCCCGTGCCGTCTACTTCAGGTCATACATGTTCAAGTTTATCCGTGTTTCCATATCCGTCCATCGGCCTTTCCGGGCTGACAATCGTCACAGCCACCCATAGATTCTGTTTCTTCCTCCTCGTCATCCCCAAGTGGTATCTAAAATGGTCGTTCAACAGCAAAGTCGCACGAAACACGCGCGTCATTCAAGCCCTCAAGTATCGTCCAAACGCCGTCCGGTGCCCATAGTTTCACTCCCTTCTCATCCTCGGAGTGTCCATGGATCTCTTGATACCGGCACATATCCTCAACCTTGGAAATCCACAAAAACGTCACCAAGGCCCATCACATTGCCAGATGTCGTCGTTCAATGCCGGCCTCGGTAATCAGGCTTGCGAGCCATATTCACCGGTGGAGGCTCCTCATCGTCAAGAGGATACGGCGGCGGTATCGTTGCTTGTCGCCTGTGGCCGTCGGGGAATGGAGTCTTGGGAGGCAGAGGCGGCGGCTCAATACGCTGCGGAGGCGGTGGCCCCTTGTACGCTGGCCGTTGTTCCTCGTCTGGGCTGGTGATGGCGATCAAGTCCGATCCCGAGCCATCTCGGTACTGCAACGGAGGTGGCGACGTCACCATAAGGTAATCTGGGTCCTCAGATCGAAGGGTAGGCGCACTGGCACTTGGCGGTGCCACCATGGGACGATGGCTTGGGGGAGGCGAGCCGGCCGATTTGCCAGTGCTGGGTCGAATGCGCTCGTTGGAGGCTCGAGGAGACGGCTGTCCGTTGCGAACATGTAGGCTATCAGATCCGGATTCGAACGAAGACCTACTTGGTGGGCTGTGAGGCAGCGGTACCATCGTGGGGAAGTCTCCAGGAAGCTCAACTGCCAAGGGATGCTCAAACGTCGTTGAAGTCGATTTGACGAGCTCGGGCACGCCCCGCGAAGCTCGCTCGAAGCGAATCTTGGCCCGGTGAATCTTGGCCAACTTGGTCGTGATGCCTCGAATCATCTTCTGCTCGGCCTCTCGGTTCATGTAGCGGCGCGTTCCAGTGCTGATTTCTCCTAGACGCCCCCACTCGTTCATGCCAAACTCGCCCACGCCAATCTCGACATTGAGGCGATAGTAGTTCTCGACATTGACGCCGCGCTTGCTGAGGTGATCCCGCAGCATGTACTCGTGGATCTTTTCACATCCCTCAATCTTGGCAATCAACTTCCTTCGGGCCTCCGCGTAGTCTCCCAGGAAGCCCTCGTACCACAAGTGTGAGTTCGCGTCGCTGCTCTTGGGTCGTCGTCCTGTGCCGACACTGACGAAAACGCCCACCTCTCGCCCGGGCCATTCGTTGACAACCGCCTCGTCCAATGCCGTTGGACTTGGATTGAAGGTTCCGTAGCCATCGTCGTGGAAGACCGACTGACCAATCTGGATGGGCTTGAACGCGAGACCGATGGCGCACGTTGCGCGACCGGCCTGCCAAATCTTGCAGTCGAACTCGGGGGGCGGTTCGCGTCGGGAATCGTAGGAACGGAGAACGGCGGCCGGCTCGTCTCGGGGGGATCCCTTATACATTGCCGTGACGGCGCTGCAGAATGAGTCAGCAATGATACATGCATGCACATTGGGGGCGGCTGCCTAGCCATTGGGCTGGCGCTTACGTCTTGGTGCGATTCTCGCGGTGATCGTACAGCCGAGCGTTGGCATCGCCATATCTTGAGCTGAATGAAGGTCGAGCCATCTGGGCAGCGGGACTGCGAGCGCTGAAGCTGACTACGCTGGCGTTGCTCGTATGACGTTTTGGCGCGGAGGCGCTCGAGTATAGGGCGGGGTTGAGGGGACTCATAATATCCGGTTCGGTGCCGTCATTGCCCTCCCCCTCGTTGACGGTGTGTTCCTGAACGCACTGCTTGATGGCCTCCTCGAGCTTGCTGGCCTTGAAGAGGGTAGAGCGGTAGGGAATACCGGCGATGGTCTTGTCCGTCTCGAAAACCATGCGGGTGAGGCGGACGTAGAGTTCCTTGCAGGTTTCGAGGTCGAGGCGCAATCGGCCGAGCATGAGGGCAATCAGGCCGCCTGTTCCGGTGCCGACGATGAGATCGAAGTGGTCGCATGGTTTAGGGATTTCGTGTCGGCGAGGCGCGCGGCCTTCCATTTCGACAAAGGTTCGGTGCATCAACTCTTGGATGATGATGAAGATGGAATAGCCTCGGACGCCTCCTCCGTCTAGATATGCGCGTTAGCTGATACTCTCGAGGACAGAGCCCCGAGGCTTTCTAAGACGAAAACAGAACTCGAAAGCCTGTAGAAACCTGCAGGTTGCTGCTTACCAAGTGATAGAACGCGGAGGGGCGGACCCTTGGTGGTGTCCTTCCTCCTGACTCCGTACGAGTCCATGTTTGCGCGCCGGTTACTTCAGCCCTAGTTGTTGAAAGTCGAGATTGGATTCTTGGTGCGATGTGGGCGCGAATATATTCGGTTGCGTCGGGCGGCGACGTGGGATTGAGCGTCGTGAAAAAGAGGCTGAGTTTGGCGAGGATGCGAGGTGTAGAAAAAGATGGTCGCAAAACGAACGGGCACCGTGATGAGATAATGGAAGGGATGGACAGGGGTGACTGAGCGCTAGATTCGGATGGGGACGAGGCGAAGGGCGACTGACTTTCTCTTTGGGATGTTGGTCACAGGTTGTATGCAGCGCAAAGCTGGAGTTGGGCAGCATGGGCATGGGTTGAGGGGGATGGAGAAGTGGGATGGCGAAATGGGAGGAGGCTCACAGCCTGGTGGAAGATTTGGAAGCCGCCTAGGCAGGAAGTACCGCCCTACGTAAGAGTACTTGCCATGGTACCTTGCGAGGTGCCCCGCTTACCTCAATTACGTAGCCGCGACCTCCCATTTCGGCTTCAACCATCCAGACACCTACCGGGCCCGACTATATCTCGAACCGGCATGACGGCGAATAAGTTACGGCAATGACTCCCAGGTAAAACCCAAGGCCGCTTACGAATAGTACAGTAGGCAGGCATTGCGCGGTTCTGTTCGAATACCCCGACAAAACGCCCTACGGTATGCCTCTCATCACTCGGCGGCCCGTCGTGCATGAAACTCCTTCCCGTGAGCCATATGAGCCCTGTACTTTGTAAACCTCCAGGAAAAAGTGACGCATAATATCATCCCATCATCCGCTACCAGAGCCCAACCCCTCCGACGTAACCATCGATCGGCACGAGCGGGAAGCCCGAGCGTTTCTGGAAACTAAAAGGAGCTCCCACCTCTTGTGGGGTCTTCTTCCTCGCCAAAAAGGCAAAAAGGCGAAAAAATACCTAAAAAAACGCCCATCGGCATCGCTGCGACTGACGTAGGTATGGTGCCGCACTTTTGCGAAAATCGGTGAATGGATACGGAATCCAAAAGAACGAATTGGGAGGCTGCTTGTCAGCCTGTCGGATAAGGCGGATCATACCTAATCACCCATCAAGTGCTGTGTCTGGTTGTCTTGGGCACCCACGAGAACTAACTGTCGAGATGAGACATCACCTGGACGAGGCAGATTCACCATCCTCCATCCCATCGTCTCCTCAAACCTCGGGGATTGACATTGACGAAGCCTCAACGTCAACGTCTCCCCGTGACGAGGAATGTGTTTCAACTGGCCAGGCCGAGCAAAGTCTCGATTGATAGAAAGATACTTTTGCTCGTTCCTCTAGGCTGCCGTGAGCGCGCCCGGCACCCCGGGCCTGCAGTGGCTGTGCATCGCATCTCGGGCTTGGCTACTCAGGTTTGTCTGAGAAACTGGTGACAAGAATCTGTTTTGAATATCTTCTGTTGCGTTGCGTGTGCAAATCGTCGAGTCCTCCGTGCTCTCGGTCTCGCCTTCGTCTTCGCCTTCGCCTCATCGCTCGCCTATCCGCAACTTGGACCTGAAGACCCAAGAGGCGTTCGCATGGGACTTGGAAGCAACGGCAACGGGCAGAGAAGAAGCGATCGATCGGTCTTCTCTCAAGGGTTCCATGCCCCGACTTCCCAGGGTGGTGGGTATAAGCCCACTTGTTCTTTTTTAGCCACCCATCTGTGCGTCGTGTTTGCTTGCTGAGACTTGGGAATGAGTGAGTGAGCGACCAGCCTGCTGACATCGAACTTCGTATGGCCATCCGCTGTTCCCGCTGGTGCTTTTTTTTTTGTCTTGAGAGTGCCGACTCCCGAATGGCTCTCCCGAGGGAACGTTTCCTTATGCGAGCACCCATTGGCACAATAGATGATGAATTCAACGTCCAAATGAGCTTTCAAGGCAAGAGGACCGTCCGTGATGGGGTGACTTCAGCGTCTTGGCATGGAGAAAAATGTGGCTGAGCTTCGCCACACTCGAGAACCCCTTGTCCTTCGTCGTCATCGTTCAGCTGCCATCGCTTCGTTCTGGGTCCAAACACAAACTCGTCGGTTGAGTCTAGGAGATTGGGACAGACGAATCCGTGCTCAAATGGCCTATATTTGTCACTCGAGGCTTCAAACTGGAACTCACTGTCACCCCAGGCTCGGCATCGCATTGGACCATGTGCTCGGCCGTGGCGGTAGGCGTTTCCGTGGCATGTAGCATGCCCGGATACACCGCTCGGTTGATCATGGGAGGGATCCCCTTTCATCCTCACCCAGAATTACACGAGAGACCAATTCACACCGTCAGCGAAGCCCCCAATTGTTGAGCACGTAATGAAGCAGGCTGTCAAACAAGGCTTTCGAGTCTTTCACCTGTTACACTTAGAGGCTAGCGAGAATGCTGATCGGGGAATATAGCATTGGGCACTTCGCTCGGCTCTCCGCCCTTCAAGCCTCAGTGACGTTACTACGTAGTTCCAGGTTCCTCTGGTCTCTTCTCTATCCCTTTATCGTTTCACGTAAGGAGCACCGATGCCGTCCTTATCGAGACAGTATTGGTGACGAGGCTGCTTGAGTAACACGACGCTCATCCCTCTCAACAAAAGTGCCATTGTTGTGATAGACGCCAGGGCCTGCATTTGAGATGGAAGGCTCGGCACCAGCCGCACGCCGCCAGAAGCAAAGCACGCCCGCAACTTTCAAAATGCAGGGCCTTCGAGGATTCTAGACTCGAGCCTCTGAAACTAGCTGCGACTCGGACCCAATCAGCATTCATAGCCTTTCTGTGGTCTAATGCGGGCGGCCCAGAAAGAAGCAATTCTCCAATGCAGTGAGACACGAAACGAAACGAGGCACTTCACCTCCTCAGTTTGGACACCATTGCTGGACCCAAGACTGAGTCTGGAACCGCCAAACAAGAAGGGCTCGCCTTGAAGGACATGGGGATTCTACCAAGCATTAATGCCTTCCTTCTTCGTGTTGTGTGCCTGGGTTGACCCCTTGCTGACCCCTGTTCGTTATCCCCTTCATCCAGAACCATATCCAATGTGCAACTCTCCCTTCAAGGGGCCGACTACGATCTGGCTTGTCATGGCAATTGGTTTGAAGATCTGCCCCGGCCGATTCAGCACTGTCCTGGATAAACTAGATTTGGTTTTCTCCTGACCTGTCATCGCTCCTTGTTGGTCTTTCGTATTGACGACCGCTCCAATGTGGGGGTACGAAGTGAACGTCTCTGGTCACCCAGCCGGCTCGTCAAGGTGAAGACGAGAAGCGACAAGGGAACGAAGCTGACTGATTCGTTCCATGTGGCCATAAGAGGCAGACATAACAACCATCCCGACATGGATACGCGATGTGCACCAAGTGCGGCACAAAACACCCCACATGCGGTAACGGCCGCATCGACAACAACAACAACCTCCTCACATATGCATCCATCATGGCAGCCGACGGCAACGAGGGATGGCCTCATGCCCTCTCTCGCATGGTCTGAAACCCCCATTTCTTTTGTGATAAGAGCAAATGTTCCTGAGGGCTTGTATCACGCGTCCTCATATCGAACATTCGAGCCCCAGATCCCATTTTGAAGTAAGACAAAGGACCTCCCCCCGTTGTGACCTGCCGGCTCTCTGGACGTGAACATCGCCGAGTCTGAAATGTCATCGCCGTGCTTTTTGCTGAGCGGTGAGGTGAGTGAGACAACTGTGCCTGCCAGATGCCCGGTGCAAGGATGAATGGGTATATGGATGTGAGGATGTGCTGGACAGTGGCATGTCCAACCGTCCGCGAGTGCCGGTGTTGAGCAGGGCGGCGGCCGGGCTAGGCTCCGGCTGGTGGGCACCTTGCTTCTGGGATCACGACTGGGACCCGGCTGGAAGTCTGTGAGGGGGGCTGAGCCTATCATGATGATGCAGCTGCCTCCTGCTGTCGGTGCTACTGTAGCGTAGCCCTCTCTCACCATTTCGTCCACTCGCCGCCTTTGGCCGCCCTCTCACCGGCCGGCCACTTGACGCCTATTTCCCATCCACTTCTGTCCAGAGCGTCCGCACATCATCCACTGACACTCGAACAAGTTCTCGTCATCCGCCACTGACAGCGGACAGCCGGGGGGCCGAGAGGGGAGGGGGCGCCATTCTCCACCCCACGGAGCCCGAGGCCGCATTGTCGGGTAGCTAGGCTAGAGCAGCCAAGGCTGGTCGCTACTGGTAGTCAAGTCAGAAACAAGAGGCCGACGGGTTTGCTTACATCGGCTTTGTTGGGGAAAGCGACCCAGCCGGCAGCCCACTTGGCCGTCAGCGAATGTCTCGGTGTTGTTGTGCCAGACGGTTTTCATGGAGAGAGGGATGGGGTAGGGCATGTGACTCGACGGTGCAACGCGGAGCACGGGATGCAGCGCAGTTCAGCATATATCTCAGCTCGGACGAGTGCCTTACGAATAGCCGGGCGGGCAATTGCTCCGGCATTCGGAGTGAAGATAATTCCATCGTGTTTCGATTCGATGGCCATGGACGTGGTGGAATTCGTCCAAGAGGTGCATCCACCCTCACTCACGCATGCATGGGCGACTGCAGGAAAAGAAAATTAGGCCAAGGGAACCCTGGAGGCTGGGGAGGAGGGCGCGGAGGCGGATGCTCGATTGGCCGCGCCTGCTCCAAAAGCAGCCGGCCGCGTGTCGGATTGAGCTGTAGGAAGGTGCTGTAGTGCAGCGTATAGGGGGTTTCTGTGCGCACTTGTGAGCGAGGTGGAGTGGAGGGAGGGCTGGTGGAGGAGGGAGAAAGGAAGGGGGAAAGGCGAGTAATCGCGAGGTCGATATTCGATGAGGGATGTGCAAAAGATGCCAAGTTAATCCCTTCGCTTCTGTTTGGTCGGCTGAGTGGCCGGCTTCACTTCCCCGTTTGCAGGCCTTTGAAGGCAGGGCCAAAATCAGCACTTCAACGACGCATCCCTAGCACCTGCCTTAGGCCGAAATGCTGGACAGCGAAAGCTGGCCTCGCTTCCCGCGTGTTGTTTCGGAGAGTCTTGTTCAATGCCCGCGGTTCCCCTCTTTCGCCATGTGCCAATCGCCCTATCAGACGAATTGCCATGTACTGTATCCGTACCATGGCTTGGCTGCCTCCCCCCTTGTAAACCTTGTAAGGGATCCTTGGTGTCTCCTCATGGAACTGAAGGGCTTTTGCGTCGTGTCTGGTACTTCGTACGGGGCTGACGCACAGAGATAGCACCAAATAGAGACCCGACAGCTTGTGCGTGTTTTTGTGATCGGTACGTAGTACTTCGTAGTATGTGGGCAGAGGTGAAGGCGTGCAGGTGTATCCGTGTGTAGGCTTGCGTGACTTCCTACGTGACATGTGGGAATGTTTTGGCCAAAAGCCATCCGTTTCTTCCATGGGAGGAAGGTATCCGTAGGTACGTCGGTTTATGTGCAGTTGTGCACTGGCTGGCTGGCTGTGCATGTGTGTGAGGTGAGAGGAGAATGGATCGGTGCGAGAGGCTGACGGGGAAGGCGGAGCTCGCGCCCCCTCTCTTTCCTCACTCGACCTAATTGTGTGCCAGTTTCCTCCTGCCCTGATGTCGTTTCTTCACCTTTTCTTTTCACCCACCGTCTCTCTCTCTCTCTCTCTCTCCTCTTCAATCAGACACGCCTTCCCATCCGTACTCCGTAACAATGAAAGGAACAGAGCACTTCCACTCCTAGCCCTGCCTCTCTCGCCTTCTCGCCGTGCACTTCCCACCTCCTGCTTCGTGTGGCTTCTACCGTCTCTGGCTGGCTCCTGCTAGGTCACTCCCGCCTTCTCCCAGTTCCCCACCCAGGCTCAACCCCTCGAGGCCAGAAGCCCCATCGCTCCATCGGCCGTGGAGCCTCTGATGGTGGCCTGTTGCCCAATCACAGCCTCTGTATTGCTCCACATTTCCGCCAGAGGCACAGAACACGACAGCCTCGCCGCGCCTCGACCCCCCAAACCTAGCCTACCGACGCCAGCCTTATTCCCTCTTCTGTTTCCTCTCTTCTTCTCCCTCTCTCTTACTGGCTTTGTGTTGTCTTCTTTCACAACCCAATCCTCTCTCCCCGTCACTCCCTTAAGCCAGCCCCCCATTTCTCTATTTTCTTTGGGCCTGCTCTTTCCTTCCCATTCCGTCTCCTCTTCTGACCTCGCCGTTTCTCTTCCAGAGCTTCTCGGCATCTCCCGGCACCGCCGTCCCTCAGGTCATCGGTCAACTCTTGTGGCCGACGGTTGATTTGTCCCGCTTCTGGGCTGCTTTTCGCCCGCCATTTTGCTTGCCCTCCTTCAATTCCGATTTTCCTTTCTCTCTAGAAGTTCCCGCCTCGAGGCTCAACAACATCATCCCACTATTTTCCCTCGGCCAATTTATCGTCTGCTCTGGCTCGTCTCTGCCCGCCTTTTTACCACTCCACCAATCAATGACCCCCAACGGCCTTGCTGGCCACGGCTCCCCATCCTCCGAATAGTCCATCACCAACCTTCTGTCCATGGAACCCTCCAGCAAGAAGCGGAAGCTGGCCCCCAAGGTCAATGCCACGGCACCGAAGCCTCAGTCTGCCCACTATCCCCACGAATCGGTCAGCATCCAGTCCTCCATCTCCCCCGATGCTCAATCGTTCTTTGTACTAACTCGAGCTTCCAACAGCCCCAGCAGCACTACCCCGTACAAGAAACCCCCCTCAGCGAACGCCATGACTTCGAATCCTTTGCCCGCCACCTTCAGGATGCTGCCATGCTCATCCAACGTCAGACGGAGCGAGCCCCGTATACCGATGTCTCTGTGCTGTTGTTGAGGTGGAGTGAGGACGATTCGGTTGACGAGGACCTCGTGGAACTGGAACAAGTCTTGAAGAAGCAGTACCATTTCCATACCAAGCAATGGCAAATCCCCACCGTTGCTAACCCTAGCATCAAGCTAGGAGTTGAGATGGCCGCGTTTCTCGATCACGCAAGACCCAATCACCTTCTCATCATCTACTACGCTGGCCACGGATATGCCAGCTCCGATGGCCAGCTGTACTGGGCTTGGTGAGTGGGAATTCTGGTCTTCATTGTTCACATCTAATCTCATTTAGCAATGCCCAAGAAGACGCTGCGAAACTAAAATGGGACGGTGTTCGCTGCCTCTTTGAGGATGCCCAATCCGATATCCTCCTACTGCTCGACACTTGCTCGGTACCCGATCCTCCTACCTCTGGCAGCCATGGGCTCAAGCAGGCCATTTCTGCGTATACACCCGATCGCAGCCCGCCCGACGGCTCAGAGCGCTCCTTTACATCTAATTTGACGGAAGCATTGCAGAAACTGGGCTCTGGAAGGCCGTTCAGTGTCCAGCGACTATATGAGGAAGTGACTGCGCAGAAACAGCAGCAGCACGCCCAGAATCTTCGGATGGCCAACGGAGGCGCTCCCAACCCACCACCGGCATCCCAGCCCCCTGTCTTCTTCACTCTCACACCAGGGAAAGGCCAGACCATTAGCCTTGCACCATTGCCAACCCGGACCGAAGGAGGCTTGCAGAACGGTGTTGATGGCGAGACTCAGAGTGGTAGGGAACGCGAAGACCAGCTGATTGACCCCGAATCTGTTACCGACTTGAGGTTCGATGAACCCCGAATTCTCGTGTGTACTACCTTTGTTGGCGACGCGAGCCCCGACATGTCCTTCTTCACTCAATGGTTGCACAATACGCCGTCTCTCGGGGCCAAGATTGCCGTCGAAGGCATGTTCCTAGGCCCGCCCACAATGCTCCTTATTTCCATGCCTCATTCGATCTGGAACGTGGTTCAGCATGACAAAGTGTGTTGTTTCCTTGGGTATATTAGCTCCCACAACATGATCCACCTGTATCAAAGAATGATTACTTCGTCGGGAATCAAGCCCTCAGCTAAGGAAGTTGAAGACGGCCGGATTCTCCTGGAGGCCCGAGACCACGCCGTCAGCACACCCACACGCGGACGTCGAGACACGGATGTCGACGAGCATACTTTCCGACCCAGCACGTCAAGAGAGGGCCCAGTCCCGGTCGATCGGCAAGATTATGCTCCTCAAACCAGCCCTTCTACCGGCCCTTCCACCAGCCAATTCACAAGCGTCAACGCTGGGAGCGCCACTCATGCTAAAGGCAAGGACGATGTGGAAGACTCTGCAGAGATGCAGGAGGCAGCAGAACAACTGAAGGCGCTGAGCCACGTTCGGCATCGTAGTGACGAGGCCTCAAAGGGTGTTGGGCGACCTCGGACTATTTTGCCGGATGGCCTACCCGAGGTAAGGGCTGAAGAGACTGGTACTTCCCGTGCAACGAACGAATCCGTCGCTGACAATATGGTGATTGCGGTGGATTTGAAGATTCAATCGCCAAACTCCAGAGGAAAGGCCCCTCGCCGAGCTCTACCAAAACAAGACACTCGATGCAACCACTGTAGTAACGGGCCCTTCAAAGATTCATCCTCACTTCGAAAACACATTGCAGCTGCCCATACTCGGCCATTTCCTTGTGCCTTTGCGTTCGCCGGCTGTACCAGCACATTTGGGTCCAAAAACGAGTGGAAGCGACACCTTGCGTCACAGCACCTTTGCCTGCAATACTATCGTTGCTCCGAGTGCCCGCAAGGCTCGGGAGAGGGTAGAGGAAACGAGTTCAACCGGAAGGATCTGTTCACGCAGCACCTGCGCCGCATGCACGCCCCATTTCAAGTCAAAAGGTCCATGACGAAGACGGACACTAAGCTTCAGGCAGAGTGGGAGGTCCGTGTCAAAGAACTGCAGCAGTGTTGCCTCGTCCAGCGTCGATGGCCTCCCCAGCGTTCGGCATGCCCCAAGCCTGACTGTCAGAGCGTTTTCGAAGGCCCTACTTCGTGGGATGAGTGGACTGAACACGTCGGCCGACACATGGAGAAGGGAGAGAGTCTACGATTGGGTGTCGACAGGCTCCTCGCCAAATGGGCTTTGGACGAGGGCATCATTGAGCCCAAAGGAGACGGAGAGTATCGGCTCTGTCCAGGTAACGGAATGGGAGGCCAATCTGTGAATGGAACTGGACCCGGACCTGCCCCTGGACCTCCGCATTTCGAACGAAAGGAACAAAACTCGGTGCCAGAGAGAGAGGTCTCGCCACCCGATGAGACATCGATCATTGTGGCCAAAAGTCCCGTTGTGGACAGGATGGAGATTGACACATAGAAAGACGAGAGGGACGAAGCAAAAGGAGGAAGCTGATGGTGAAATGGTTTCCCATTCAGCCTTGTGACGCGACAAATGGGCGACTTTCTTGACGACGATGACACGACTTTATGACATGACTTTTCTTGGTCTTTGGAACGAATTATGTTTTGCTGATTTTTCTTTCGACGCGTGGATCCAGGCACTCTTGAGATGATTGTTTTCTCTTATACTACGAGGCACCGAGTGGATGCCTCTCTCATGAAGTGACGACGATCGTGTCGGAACGCATGTATGAGGAAACGCGAAAAGCAACTATATACGTACGTAACGGTTTCAAAAAGGGGATGTGAGTCTCGGTACTTGGTTGGCCAAGGAGTACAGGATGGATCGTCCAAAAGAGAAAAAAAAAGAAGGAATTCAGTCCGTGTGCCCATGATTTTACGAGTTTGTATTGAAGCAGAATATGACTGCTATGTAGCGAATTTTATGAGGCGTATGGAACCTTCGGTCCTCCCGTCTTGGTGCTCGGTGAGGTTGATGGTGATGGGCTGGCCCCGGTACAGAGATATATGGGCACCCTGATAAATACAAAACTCCACCAGACTACCCGGGGCTAACCCAAGACAAGTCAAGACAACGTCTAAGAGTTGACGACCAAGACTGCGAGACATGAGCTTTCTGACGCCTCCAACCCCCCACGATCCATCTGCATCACCGTCTCCATCGACATCCACCCCGACTACTCCAGTTCCTCCACCTCCCAGAGACCAACATCATCGAGTAGCTCAGCAGCAACACCCCGGGCAGCAGCACCAACAGCCGCACCAACAGCAGCAGCATCACAGCAACACCAACGGCGGAGGAGGCGGAGGCGGCACCAATACCGTGGGCGCTCTATTTCACCAAAGCCAACACCAGTCTCAACATCACCAGCAACAACAACAACAGCAGCAGCAGCAGCAACAACAACAACAACAACAACAACAACAACAACAACAACAGCACCTTCAACAATCGCAGCACCAGTATACAAGCATGATGAACGGCATGAACGGCGCGAACATGGTCGCTGGGATCCCCATGCCCACGCCCGCCGGTCACCAGGCTGAGCTCAACTACATCTACGGCATGGTGGAGGAACTCAGCCGCCAGCTCGCCGACAACCGCCGCGTCACCGAAGATATTGTGAGCGGACTCGGTCGCGTGAGGAATCGCGCCAGGACTCATAATCTGGACAATGAGCAAATGATTGAAGGCGCTTCCGAGGAGATTAATGGTTCGTTTCCCTTTCGCAAGGAGAGTTCTGGCCGGTTCAGGTTCTAACGTATTTCTCATAGGTCAAGACAAAAATATCGATGCCCTCGTCTCCCTTCTGACGGAATCACTCGAAAAGGCCAAATACAGCCGCGATGCCAACGCCTCGATGCTCTCCCAGTACGCGACCGCCATGTCCGGCATGCTGCGCCAGTTCCACGAATACAAGACCAAGCACGTCACTGACATCGCGGCCTGGCACCGCTCCTATCGAAAGCAGCTCGCTGACGCCCGTGACGAAAACGCCCGTCTGCGAGAGCAGATCTGGAAAATGCAGGCACACGCTGGCAAAGCGAACGACAGCCTGCGCGAATTCCGCCGCAAGTACGACGAAGACGAAGAGCGCTGGGATCGTCGGGTGGAGGAGAAGGCTGTGCGGCAAGAGCTTCGCTTCTGGAAACGTATGGCCATGCCCGATCGCGACAACGACGACCCATATTGGAGCGATGACGACGATATCATCGACCCCGCTGAAAAGGAGCGACTTCGAGAGCTCGATATCAAGGCTGCACAAGAACAGCTCGATAGCCAAGCCGAAGACAGCGAAAGCGGCGAGAGCCTATCAGACCCGATGGCTGGCCTGAAGGTGGTCATGCCGATGAACATCATGGGTGGCATTCCTATGCAGCGCGAGGACTCGGCTTCAGGACACGGCATCCCTGCGCTGCCTCCGCGTCCTCCTAGTGCAGCGTCAAGTACGGGCTCGACCGGGCAGTGATGTGGTGTTGACTCGTTGCTCTGCTCCCCTGTATAACGAAGCGCGACAAGGATTGGGGCTACGTGTTTGATTCAGCGATACCTAAGTGTAATGAATATCTGCCTAGAACGGGTAAGATGGGCGTAGGACATGAATGGCGCGGGAAGTTTTGCATTTATATTACCTAGCAAGGTATATGGGACGGACATAGAACATTGTAGGCGGAAATCAAACGATACTTGGACACTTTTATAACTGGCGAAGGGAAGTCCTGGTTCAAAAAGAAATATGATCCTTTCATCATTCCCAATGCACATTCTGCAGCCCAAGTCATTTTGGACTTCCATTCTAAATCTTCCCTTGACACCTGGTACTGTTTCCCAACTAACATCTTTTGCTTCATGTTCGTGCCACACACTATTACTGTCCAACTTCTTGCTGGCGGCACGAGAGCTACTCAACCTCATATCCTCAAGTGATGTCCATGGCGAAAACACCAATGGATTGCTCCAAAACCCCATCTAGTAGCCGCTCTGTTCCTTGCGATTATCCCCATCACCCTTCTCATCCTTGGAGGAAGAAGCGGCAGCCTCGCCAGCCTCCTTCATACCCTGCTCATCGCCGCGCAACTTGGCAAAGTACGCCTTGATGTCCTCTGCGCCGACGGCCTGGCCGCTCTCGGCGAATTGCTGGAAGAAGGGCTTGAGGCGTTCCTTGAGGTGGTTGTACGCCATGACACCCTCGATGGCGCGCACCCGATCGACGTTGCGCAGGGCACTCTCGCCGCGCTCGAGGAGGCTACCGCTGCCGTTCGTGGAGCCGCCGTGTTGCGAGGCGCCGGCGACGGACATGGGCGGCTCGTAGACTTCTTCTTCCTCGAGGAGCTGGGGGTGAAGGTTGAGGGTGGGGAAGCAGGAGGAGCAGCGGCAGAACTTGTCTCGGAAGTCTTCCCTAAAGAAGAGAGAGAACTGCCCGTCGGGCGCCGGGGGGAGGTTGGGTAGTTTGCACTTGGAGGCGATGTCGTCGTCCTTGGCGGAGACTTCCGGCTCGGATGGCGCCGCGATGACTTCGGTGGTGCCGTTTGGTTCGGCGTCTGTTTCGCTCCTTACGCGCTTGGGCTCAATGGGCTCATCACCTTCATCGTCAGCCTTGCGCTTTCGTGACGAAGAGCTTGCTGCCTCAGCATCAACCTCTGGCTGGACTTTGGTAGGTGAAACGCCCTGGTCGACGAAGATGGCGGGAAGGAACCCTGAAGTACCGGCGTAGCGCTTGATCCATGGGTTGGCTTCGACGCATTTATAACAAAGGAAGCCCTCGAAATCTTCCTCGTCGGGGAAACCTGGAGGCATGGGGACATCTTCATCCTCCTCTTCTTCCGCGGCAGCGGCCTCGTCGGTGGGCTTCTCGGTGGGCGTTGCTTCACCTTCGTTACCCTCCGTAATCGTCGCCAACTGTGTTGTCCCATTGGCAGGCGGCTCGGAAGTCTTGACCTGCTTCTTCTCCATCTTCTCAAACCAGTTCGGGCCCATGCCCACGAGGCAGCCCGGATGATACCAGTCCTCGCCGCATCCTCCTGTTTCCTGTGTGCCCAGGCTAAGACATTGAAACATGGTACCCTTCTGTTGGAACGGGTCATAATCACATTCGCAGCCACAGAAGCGATTGCGGAAGTTGTGGTTGTACTTGTTATTCGCGTCAGGTTCTTGAGAGTGAACGCCGCGGCTCTTGGTCTTCTCGTCGAGTCGCAAGGTACATGGGCTGGTCGCTGGGATTCGCGTCGTGCCGCAATCGCATGTGAAGTTTCGCTTTTGAAAGATTTCGACGAGGGTGTGTTCGCCATGGCATTGGACAGAGCAGGCGTAGCACACGCCGGCCGGAGTCCACTTATCGTCGGTCGTTGCGGGGGCGGGATTGCATGTTAGGCAGGCGAAGACGGCTTGTCGCAATGATCCGAGGATGTTAGTACAGTTTTCGATACTCTAGGGAGTGTTAGAAGATGGCGCGGCCATGCGATAAGGCTGTAGGATGAACACACGTAAGGCAGAGCTTCGCGAGCGTCGGCTTCGAGGATTTCCTGGCTGCGAATGAATCTGATCATGTAAGCATAAGCAGCGACTTTAGGTACATCAATGTTGGTCGCCTCTTACTCTGCAGCAGTCTGAGAATTCTCAGAAGTGTGTGACTGAGCCGAAAAGCTTTCGCGCCGAGCAGCTGGTTGCTGAGGCTGCTCCGCGACGGGAGCTGTCGCTGAGGAATTAGTGTCTGCGGACATGATAAGAAGCGCCTAAATTGGGTTGAATCAAGATGGTACTTTGAAAAAACACCGAGACGCGATGATGGAAGACTGGATTCTTGGCCCGAAAGATGGATGATTAGGAAGGGAGGATGGATGATGAGCAGCGCAAGTTGGGGTTTCAGCTCCAAAACTGGAACTCAATCTGACGACGGACGGAAGTGTTGACAGAATAACGCGAACAGCCTGTGGCGCGAAGAAGAAGAGAAGTGTGGCGCAAATTTTGTCCTCAGGTGGCGGAAGCTCTGAACCATGAACGGGCCCTAGCATGGGAAATTATCGTAGCAAAAACATCTTGCGAGCCAGAGCATCCACTGGTATGCACCCATTTAGATTCATCTATCGACCCGAATGCTGAGTGTAAATTCCAATCAAGTCCCGACCCAGGTGCGTCTGTCATCCATGATCCAAAGGTACGGATACGGATACTACTTGGATCCCCAATTGCAATGCGAATGAGCAACCACTTTACGCGTCTCCCAAACAAGCCTAGCGCTATCAATTTACGCGTCCGAACGCGTCGAAGCACGCGAAATTGCTTCACTCACCTGCCAACCGTCTCCCCCTCTCCACTTGGGCCTTCATCCCGCTTTGTCAATTTTGACAATACATCCTCATAACCCCTCCAGACTCCTTACCCTTGCTCTCAAGGGCATATACTCTCCGCACCGCGACTCCAATCCCACAAGAAACAGCCCTCAAATTTTGATCGCACAGCTTGGAGAAATCAATCATGAGGTGAGTCCCCCACGTCGATGCGCATTCACCCCTTTCTCTAACCGCCAAACAGTTCCTCGCCGCTGAGAAACCATCCCGCGTCCGGGAACCGCCGGTCTGCCCCTCGATCCAGTCGCAAGAGGTCGCGCGGTGGTGGTGACGATGCCTCTTCGGTCGGTCTGGGCTCCAGCCCAATGCCCTCATCACCTCCCGCCGAGTTCAACATTGCCCATGGCGGCGACGATGACGACGATATCGAGGAAGAAGCTCAGATTCAAGACGACATCGATGAGCTAGATGAGATGGCAGAGGACGATGTCGACCTGTTCCGTGAGGGCTTCGAAAACGATTACCAAAGCCGGGAAGACGATACATACGAGGGCATCGACATCGACGACGAGGGCGAGTACGCCGATATGGATGCTGCTGCGCGACGACAGCTCGAAGCTCAGCTCAACCGCAGAGATCGAGAGGTGGCACGCCGACAACGCATTCCTGCTGCTTATCTTCCTGGCGAAGATGACGAAGGAGACATCGACTTGACCGCCCAACCGAGACGTCGCCGCCACCATTATGACGAAGATCCTGATGATATCATGGACACTGATATCATGGCCGAGGAGTTGTCACTGGAGGCTCTTGGTGATGTCAAGGCCGCCAACCTGACTGAATGGGTGTCCCAGCCCTCAGTCCAGAGAACCATCAAACGAGAGTTCAAAGCCTTCCTAACATCGTACACCGACGCATCTGTCTCTTCTGTTTACGGTAACCGGATCCGAACTCTTGGTGAAATCAACGCCGAGTCTCTCGAGGTCTCTTACGAACACCTCTCTGAAAGCAAAGCCATTCTTGCTTACTTCCTCGCCAACGCACCCTCCGAGATGCTGAAGCTCTTTGATGACGTTGCCATGGATGCTGTGCTTCTGCACTACCCGGACTACGAGCGCATTCACTCCGAGATCCATGTGCGCATATTTGATCTCCCCGTTCACTATACTCTGCGCCAGCTTCGTCAATCCCACCTGAACTGCCTTGTGCGCGTTAGTGGCGTCGTCACTCGACGGTCTGGTGTCTTCCCTCAGCTCAAGTATGTCAAGTTTGACTGCACCAAGTGTGGTGTGACGCTGGGTCCCTTCCAACAAGAGTCCAATGTCGAGGTCAAGATTTCGTACTGCCAGAGCTGCCAGTCGCGAGGACCTTTTACACTAAACTCGGAGAAGACCGTCTACCGGAATTACCAGAAGCTCACGCTTCAAGAATCACCAGGCACTGTCCCGGCCGGTCGACTGCCCCGAACCCGAGAAGTTATCCTTCTGTGGGATCTCATCGACAAGGCAAAGCCCGGTGAGGAAATTGAAGTGACGGGAACTTACCGAAACAACTACGATGCTCAACTCAACAACCGCAACGGCTTCCCCGTGTTTGCGACCATCTTGGAGGCCAACAACGTCGTCAAGACTCATGACCAGCTGGCTGGTTTCCGAATGACGGAGGAAGACGAGCACGAGATTCGCAAGCTGTCCCGAGACCCGAATATCGTGGATAGGATTATCAACTCCATGGCACCCAGCATCTACGGCCACACGGACATCAAAACCGCCGTGGCCCTTTCGTTGTTTGGTGGAGTGGCCAAGACCACTAAGGGCCTGCACCACCTCCGAGGAGACATCAACGTGCTGCTTCTCGGCGACCCTGGCACGGCCAAGTCTCAAGTTCTCAAGTACGTCGAAAAGACAGCGCACCGAGCCGTCTTCGCGACTGGCCAAGGTGCCAGCGCTGTCGGTCTGACGGCTAGTGTCCGCCGAGACCCGTTGACGAGCGAATGGACGCTGGAGGGAGGTGCACTGGTCCTTGCCGACCGCGGAACCTGCTTGATCGACGAGTTTGACAAGATGAACGACCAGGACCGAACGTCTATCCACGAAGCCATGGAGCAGCAGACCATCTCCATCTCCAAGGCCGGCATCGTGACGACACTACAGGCGCGTTGCGGTGTCATTGCGGCAGCCAATCCTATCGGAGGTCGATACAATTCGACGATTCCCTTTTCTGCCAATGTGGAACTGACGGAGCCCATCCTGTCGCGTTTCGATATCCTTTGCGTGGTTCGAGACACGGTTGAGCCGGCAGAAGACGAGCGACTGGCTCGTTTCATTGTTGGATCACACAGCCGCAGTCATCCTCAGAGCCAGGCGGCACAAGATTCCATGGAGGTTGAGCACGACACGGCAGCAGCAGAAACGCAGGGAACATCGACTCCTAAGGGGGGCGACATCCCTCAGGAGCTGCTTCGGAAATACATTCTTTACGCCCGCGAACGATGCAAGCCCAAGCTGTACCACGTCGACGAGGACAAGGTGGCTCGGCTATTCGCCGACATGAGACGGGAGTCTCTAGCCACGGGCGCATATCCCATTACGGTAGGTGGAGGAATTCCCTCTCTAGATATAAGATGGCACAGATATACTAACTTGGCGGGCATCTAATAGGTTCGTCACCTCGAGGCAATCCTTCGAATCAGTGAAGCCTTCTGCCGCATGCGGCTATCGGAATACTGCTCGGCGCACGACATTGACCGAGCGATTGCGGTGACAGTCGACAGCTTCGTGGGCAGCCAGAAGGTCAGTTGCAAGAAGGCTTTGGCAAGGGCCTTTGCCAAATACACGCTCGCACGGCCAGGCACGCAGAGAAGAGGCGGGAACAGCCAGAGACGGGCGGCTACGGCCTCGGCTTGAGCGTCGGGTACGCAAGCAAGCGAGGGATGGTTCACGGATCACGCACGGTATGACAGACAGCAATGGGCAAGAAGAGGATTGGGAAACGCAGGATGGGCATGTTTGATGAATAATATCCAAGTGAGGGAGGGAACGAATGTATTCGATATCTGGTCTGTTGTTGTTAATCAATGATGATACTCTGAGAGGCGGATTGAATTAGTCACGAGGGCAATGGTCAAACATTAGAGCTTATCATTGTCAGCGAGCGGCATATGCTCTTCGAGGCTAGGGAGGAGCGGGGGTTTGCTCAGCCTCCCGGATGAGGCCTTTCCATTTTAGCCATAATTGACGAGCAAGCTGAGTAATTAGAGGGCGCAGAAATAGGACTTTCTGCTTATGAGGGAGGGTAATTAATTAAACTAGTAGATAAAAATAAGGCGATGGATAGGACATAAGAAGGTGAAGGAGGAGGAGGAGACGACGGAGGAGACGGAGAAGCAGAAGGTGACGCTGATATGATCAAAGTGCGGTGTAAGTTCTCATGTCAGATGGGACTACGAAGAGAAGGATTGTGGGAAACAATGACTCCAAGACGGATACTAGGTACCAACGGCAGCAGCAACAGCAAGGGAAAGGTTCCACGGCGGGGATGACAATGTAGGACTTGGGAAATTATGTGCGACGGACATGTTCCAAAAGGGAAGACGCAGAAAATGAGTAACCAAGCTCGCAGTCCATCCAGTTCATCCGAATTCCGAATGAATTGAAGCTATTTTTGTACCACCATGCATCAGCATCATCGTTGGGCTTGACCCAATGCGGCAATGAGTAAGAAAAACGCCCGACCCGACAGTTGTCTCAGCCACAATTCGCTAGAGAAAATGGACATGGCTCAGCCTTATTGCCGTGCCAAGGGATTCCCCGGCCTGTCTTTTTTGGGACGGGGGGAGAATCGACCCTTGGATGTGGTACAGTTGAACTTCTTTTTTTTTTTTT